>PVKC010000343.1:0-35322 GCA_004027635.1 Crocidura indochinensis | reverse complement strand
AAGCCAAAGACAAAGTATCCAGAATTAACCAATTAAGATTAACTATGTGAAACTGATATTTATTGACTTTTAAAAGTAATAATTACATGTCTAACACTATGTGATGCTTTTATAGCATAAATATGTTTACCTTTCATTGGGATATCTTTTAATATTTTTATCAAAAGCACTGTCCATAATTTAAGATGAAGATAAAACGCAAATTTTTTGCTCCCTTTCTTTGTCTCTCCTTCTAGCATCATTACTGTGGATAAACTTTTTATTTAAGCTGAATATGAATAGATTTTTCTCTTGTTACAAATCACTGACTTCTTATTAGATGGTAGGAGACATACAAGTTCTAACCAAATAACCTTATAAAATAATGTTTTTGGTCAACTGACATTATCTTGAAGATGTAAGAGATTTGAGAGACTAAGTTGATGAAGCTCACTAAATATATTTTGAAGGGAATGGATGGAAGCAGATTTATCAGTAATTATTTAGGAATATTCTAATCAGATAAGGCAATTTATATAGAAAAAGTTGTATCCTTTTTGTATTTTATCCTTCTTCCTTTTTTCCTCTCTGTTTTCTCTCTCAGTTTGTTTTTATTTGTGGACCATACCTGGTGGTACTTAGGATCTGCCTCAGCTCATTGCAATAGATTGCAATAGGTTGTATTTGGAGGAATTTGGTAGTTTTTCTTCTAAGTCAAAAATCATTATGATCTACGATACATTGGTATTTTAATTATATTATTTCATTTAAAACATTTCAGATTTAAATTTTCAAACTTTATTAGTTCAGAAACATACTTAAATCTAGAACTGGTTAGCATTGCGTCAGAGCCATAGTATATCAAATTGGTGGTTTTGTTTTGCACAGGCAGTTTTTTCCCTGGCATCCCTGAACCTGCCAGGAGCAGTCCCTAAGTGCAGAACTAGCCAAGAACAATCTTTGAGCACATTTGGGTGTAGCCCAAAATCCAAAACAAGACAAAACAAAATCTCCCAAAACAGAAATGTTACTGTTAAGGCTTTTTATAATTAAATTGACTTTAAAACATCATACTTACAATACATGTTTTATATATTCACAATAAAATATATAGTTCAGTAAGAAAGCCAGATGAAAACCTGGCATATATAATAATGTATGTAGCCTCAAGATTCTGTGCTAAGTGAAATATAGCATACTAAGAAGTACAGTATGATTTTACTCATATTAGTACATAAAGAAAGTTAACTGCTGAACTGAGACAATAATAAACTTTTGAACTAGAAATCACTGATGGTTAATATATAAGGAAATAGCAAAGCAGAATGGCTTGAGAAGCAAATCAGGACAAAGGGGACAAATTAATTCTCAGTACAGCTGACCTTACAGATCTACACAGTGCTAAATTTCAATGATACTAAGTGCGAAATTAGTTACTGTAATAAAACATACTTAAAAAGAAAGAAGTGAGCAAAAAAAAAGCTTAGTTGTGAAAAGAAGGGCCTCTTATGATTGATGATTAAATTATGTTGCACAATTTTATCTCAATCACAATTATGCATAATCATATCAATCAAGGTTAATAATCCAGTTTATTTACAGAGCTTTTCAAGATGTTACCATTGAAAGAAGATGAGCAAATTTTTTTTCATTCACAAATAAAGGGTATTTGTTATTATTTCTTATAATTTCATAGATCTATAATTATCTAATATTGTCTTTAAAAGGTATCATATTGTGATTACATAAATGGAAAAAAAACCTCATTACTTTTCTCAGTATATTACCCAAATCCATCATTATCTTAATTTATTGTCAGAAAATTAATAAATTCTAAAGCAAATTGACAAATAATTGAAGATTATCAAGCCTGACTAAATTTTAAGTAGTGTTGCATTTCCAAACATGCCATGTTGACTTTGAGTATTTTATTTCCCAGAAAATGAATCCCAAAATGATATTGAAATTTATTTTATATATATTTATTAAATAATTACTATTTAATTATGTCAGACATTGTAAAATGTTATTATTTTGGGGACATACTTTAATTCTGAATGGCCTTAAGAATTTTGAATTCATAAAGGAAATGCATTTGGGAGTTCCTTCTCAGAGTGCCAAATGACTCACTCTGTGTGCTTCTTTGTCAGTTAAGTTTCTTCATTTACAAACTGTAAATAAAATTTTCCGTGCGTTATTTTTGATAGAATTTGGATAATAGGGTACTCAGAGTGTATGGAGTTTAAATTTCTTGTTATTAGTAATAACAATTTAAAATTACTTAATAATTTAATTAATTAATTAATTATTTCATTTTTTTTGTTTTGTTTTTGGGTCACACCCGGCAGTGCTCAGGGGTTACTCCTGGCTCCATGCTCAGAAATTGCTCCTGGCAGGTACGGGGGACCATATCGGGCACCAGGATTCGAACCGATGACCCTTTGCATGAAAGGCAAATGCCTTACCTCCATGCTATCTCCCGGGCCCAATTATTTCAATTATTAAAACTGATGTCTCATTTTTAAAGTCTTTTAAGTTGTGTTGCCATGACAGGAGCTGAACATAGATCCTCATACATGTGAGACATGACATCTATCTCTCAACCACATCACAGACTTTTAATTCTTTTTTATAGAATTACTTCTGTGATTACAATTTGACTCTCGAAAAGTATTTGTTTCTCTTAAAAGTCATATAAATTTGCTTAATTTAATAATGAAAAAAAATAAATGAAATAAAATGCTTTAAAAAAAAAAAACAGATAAAAAAAGAGAACTGGACAGATAGTATAGGGTGGTAGGGTGCTTGACTACAGGCTCATATAGGTTCAATCTCGAACACAACCTATGGTCTCCAATGCCCCATCTGGAATGATTATTGTACAGAGGATGGCCTGATCACTTCTGCATGGTCCTAAAACAAACAAATTAATAATAATGATGATAATAATAATAATAATAAAGGAAAATTGTAGTGGATTGTATGTACAGTGGTATGTCAAACAATCCTAAAGTATGTAAGTAAAATTTAAAAAAAAAGTTTTCCAGGATTGTTTAAGGTATTTCCTATGTGGGCTATTCGTAACTTGTAGTTTTCCATTTATCTACCTATGCTTGCACAATTTCCTTGCCATTTTTTGGGTGGAATGGAAAGCAAAGCATGAAAAGAAAAATAAAATAAAATAAAGCCCAATCCTTTCTTTTGCTTATTTGTTGGTGGTTAGAGGAAGGGGTCAAAATGACTTTTTAATAGTAGATTGTTAAGTTTGGGAGCTTTTACTGGTTTAAAATTATGTGCATTAGTCCATGAACAAGGAGACTTTAGGATTTTGTGACAAACCAAAGTTAGTGGTATGTGGTAACCAATGTCACCAATAATATTTTTGAATGACAATTATGCTTACTCTCCAATGAAAAATTAGTAGCAAATAAAAGTACTAAAAATAACATGTAATTTTAAACTATAAACAAAGTTCACTCTAATTAGCTGGATACATTAGTACCATCTGATCTCATGTCAGCACCTCAATCTGTACATCAGAGCAAGGATCTGCCTTTAACAAAAAACATTTTAGAGTACTCAGAATTCCTTTTATAGCTTGTCCAAATTCCTCTGAATTTCAAGGTTCTATCACACCAATAAGTGATGAATATAAAGAGAGAAAAGTAAGTACATAATTTAGAACCTGTTCAAAATCCAACAAAACAAGAAAACTGAGTCATGCTGGGTAAACCACTAGTGGTCAAGAAGGAGGTGAACTATGACACATCTGTTTGTTTCTCATAAAACCAGATGTGCCATTCTAAATGCTTGCCTTTTTCTTAATGAAGTGCATTCATGTGTGAACATGTTAAAGGCAATGAAGAAAACAGTTTTTCTGGCATGCAAGGCATTATTTGCCTAAATGCAGTGGTTGGGAGTTTTTCCTCCCTCTAAACATTTCCTACTTATATTCACTGAAAACCCCTGGCAAGTACGTACTCTTGATGTGCTTTTTCATGTAAGCGTTCTCTCAGGATGGGAGCAATAGCACAGAGGGCAGGGCATCCCATATGGTCCCCTGAGACTGCCAGGAGTGATTTCTTAGGGGGAGTCAGAAGTAACACCTGAGTGCTGCTGTGTGTGGAACATAAACAAACAAAACAACAGCAACAACAAAAAAAAAACCACACGCATAAACCCACAATTTTTCTCTCCAATATGAAAATTATTCTTATTTAATGAGACTTTTACCAAAGTAATTATTAATGGAATTTTTATCAGTATTGGCCTCATATCTTTTAAATGTTTTTATTTATTTTGTTTTTGTTTGGAGGCCACACCTGCTGGTACTCAAGACTTCCTCCTGGCTCTGTGCTCAGAAATCCTTCCTGGCAGATTCGATGACCATATGGGATGCTGGATATTGAACAGGGCCAGCACTTGCAAGGCAAATGCTGTATCTGTATCTGCTGTGCTATCACTCTGGTCTTTCTCTTTTGAATATGTTAAAAGTAATGACAATAATACTTTTAAAATTTATTAATTAATTTAGTTTGGTTTGGGGGCTACACCCTGCAATGCTCAGAAGTTTTTCCTGGCTCTGTGCTCAAAAATGGCTCCAGGCAGGCTCAGGGGACAATATGAAATGCGGAAGATTGAACCTGGGTCAGTTATGGGTCAGCTGTGTGCAAGCCAAATGCCCTTATATTGTGTTATTGCTCCAGCCCAATAAAACTTTTTAAACTATGGAAGATCAAAGTATAGAAACAGTTATATAGGTTTATGCACATACGTTGAATACATTTATTCAAGGATAAAACACCATTGATTAAGCAAGTGGAAGCTGATATAAATAAATAAATAAATCATCTATTTATAGTGACTAATATTAAGACATCACTGATTCTGTATTCTGTAACTTTAATGACTAATACTTTGACTTGAGAATCTTGCTAAAGTACAGATTCTAATTCAGCATGGTGGAGTTCAAGATTCTCACTTATAAGAGGATATCAAGTATTATGTCCCATACACAATTTACCTCAGAAAATAAAATACAGGGAGCCGGGCGGTGGCACAGGAGGTAAGGTGCCTGCCTTGCCTGTGCTAGCCTAGGACGGGCCATGGTTTGATCCCCCGGTTCCCATATGGTCCCCCAAGCCAGGAGCGACTTCTGAGCGCATAGCCAGGAGTAACCCCTGAGCGTCACCGGGTGTGGCCCAAAAAAACAAACAAACAAAAATACTTTCGAATTAAATTAAATAAAAAGGTGAAAGACCTATACAAAGAAAACTACAAAATATTGCTTCAAAAATAAGGGGTTTGTTACACCCCAAACAGTTATATAGGTTTATGCACATACGTTGAATACATTTATTCAAGGATAAAACACCATTGATTAAGCAAGTGGAAGCTGATATAAACAAATGGGACTGCATTAACTTAAGAAGTTTCTGTACCTCAAAGGGAATGGTGAACAGGATTTAATGACTATCATGCATTGGGAGAAGCTGTTATCCAATAACCAATTGATAAGGGATTAGTATCTAAGATATATAAGTCTCTGGTAGAGTTTATCAAGACAAACACATCTAAACCCATCAAAGAATTGGGGACAAGAAATGAACAGAAAACTCCTCAAAGAAGAAATATAACTGGTTAAAAGGCACATGAAATAAACGTTCCACGTTATTAATAATCATAAAGATTAAAATAAAAATATGAGATATCATGACACACAACAGAAACTGGCACTCATTAAGAAGAACAAGAACTACCAGTGCTAGTGGAGATGTGGTGGAAATATTGATTAGAGTAGATTTTATTGGAAAACAATATGAACTATCCTCAAAAAACTAGAAATTGAGCTACCATATGACCCAGCATTACATAGACCCTAAGGTCCCAAAAAACACAATGCAGAAAAGGAATATGCACTCTTATAGTTGTTGTGGCATTTTTTTTACAATAATAAGAAAACAGATAAGTGGACAAAGAAATTGTTGTACATTTATAAATCAAATACTATAAAGTAGGCAAAAAAATGAAGTTAGGATATTTGTTTCTACATGGATGAATACGGAGGGTAGTATGCTGAGTAAAATGAACCAGAGGATTAAAATATATTGTCAACTAACATGTGGGAATGATGATTATCTTTTTAGAAAAAAGATAATATGGAATTGGTATGCAAAGATAATAGTGACCAAGATCAGGAAGACTGGTCTATGATAGAAAGCTTGTCACAAAGAACGGAAAGCACAGTGAAGGTGAAGAAGGAAACAGTATTCCAGTGATAATTGGAACTGATCAATCTGAATCTGGACAAGAACTGGATGCTGAAAGGAGACTAAGTGATCATTATGATAGCCCTTCATATTGCAAACCACAGTGTCTAAAAGAGAGAGACACACAGAGACAGAGAGAGAGAGAGGGAGAGAGAGATACAGAGAGAGACAGAGACAGAGAGCAGCAGTGGGGAGGGGGAGGAAAATTGGGGACTTTGGTGGCAGGTGAAAGGATTTACTGGTGAAAGGATGTGTGCTGGACATTTTATGACTGAAAATCAATCATAAGCAACTTTCTAACTCGTGTATACATGTATTGCATGGTGATTAGTTGAAGAATTTGTTAAATAAAATATAGTTGCAAATTGGGGCTATAGAGATCATATATTAGGTGCTTGTCTTCACATGGTAGCACTCCATGTTATCCCTGAGTGCAGAAGTGAACCCTGAGAACCTCTGTATGTTTCTCCCAAACCAATTACCAAAAAATTGAGAATTCAGTATGTCTAGTAATCAAGATGGCACACTAATATTTGTCTAAAAAGTTGCTTTTAATCCAAACTAAATGTAAACTCAGTTGAAAGGAAGCACAACTGCACAGTTTCTATATATAGAAACTAAAATGGGTGCATAGAAAGATGAGCAGTTGTAGTGCTGCTGTCTTTCGACCACAGGGCTGTGCCACAGCACAATCTTAAAGATGTTTAAACCACTGCATCAAACCATAAAGCTACCTTAATTGAGTAATAAGCTAAAAGATGTAGGGGTGGAGCCTCAAACCTACATGGAGTAGAAGATTATATATACTTAATTGATTTACACATTTAATTTTTATTGATCTGCTATTATAATTAATTTTTAAGTCTGGTGATCACAATTCAAGAAATTTAGTAAGAGTGACAAAAAAGAAATAGGAAGGAAACACTGCTTCCTAGTTGATCCTTCCATTTAAAGAAGTATAGAAATACCTAGTTTCTAAAATGCCTTTGTTGAATTTTTAAATGGCACAACATTAAAGATTAAATACAAGAGAAATAGAGGTTCAGAAAAGCTGAGTCACTAGATTAAAAGGTGCTGATATTTAAAAAAATAAGTGTCCTCATTAAGAAATAAATGTCAGTACTGGAGTGATATCACAGAGGGTAGGCTATTTGCCTTGCATAGGGTGACCTGAGTTTGATTCCAGGACTACATTGATCCAGGCAACAATAATTTCCTGTAAGAAAACCAGGAATAAACACTGAGTACCATGGTATTCATGACACCAAAACAAAAACAAAAACAAAAAGTAGAAAGGAAGGAAATGCCTAAAAATTAGAATTTCTGCATAAAATTTTGTAACTTTCTTTTCATTAATTTAGTCAGTCCTTCCTTCTCCATAAATATATGATCCTCTCATTTTCTGCATAACCAGTTGAAACAAATGTCTCCCTCAAAACAAGTTTTTCCTTCAAAGGTCCCTAGTCTTGCTGTAGAATTCTTGTTTTGTTTGTATAATCCCAGCAGTCTTCAGTACTTATATTAGGCTCCATGTACTGGGATCACTCCTGACAGTCCTCTGGAAATCATAAGTAGTACAAAAGATCAAGCCAAGGTTAGCTACATGCCAGTGCCATACCATTTGCATTATCTCTTCACCCCAGTTGTATGGTTCTCAAACTTGGTGTTCCTTTGCTTGACATTTTTCTAATAATTGCATAGGATCGAAAAATAGTCTTTTTTATTTATTCATATCAGAATTTATACCTTCTGAAAACTTGGATGCTGGAGTTGTCTCAAACACCTTTGGCCCTAGAGTAGAGTGAAGAGAAAGATAGCCTCACTATTTTCTAGAGTGAGATGCTAACTGAGCCGTAAAAGATTATGGTTGGGGCCCGGGAGATAGCATGGAGGTAAGGTGTTTGCCTTTCATGCAAAAGGTCATCGGTTCGAATCCCGGTGCCCCATATAGTCCCCTGTGCCTGCCAGGAGCAATTTCTGAGCATGGAGCCAGGAGTAACCCCTGAGCACTGCCGGGTGTGACCCCCCCCAAAAAAAAGATTATTGGTTCTGCCAGCACAAAACTGGCCATGTCAAAAGGAGAGGTGGGTCAAGCCCAAAGTCACACTTGCTGCCTTCATCACCCAGAATTACAATTTTCCTCATGGCATGCCCCATCACTGGCTGAATGTTGGGCTGATATCACCAGAAGGCCTGGTAGCTGAGTATATGTCTCGAAAATTCATAATATCATAGCTTTGAATTTCTGAACAACCTCATTTGTTTGATGCTGTCATCCATAAAGGAAAACCTAAATTTAACAGACTGGACTTATACCAAAAGCTTACTTACTAAACCTTCTGCCATGTATTAATGACTTCATTGGTGATACAATAATTTTCACAAATTAACTTGCTACTGTTCTCTGTCCTTTGACATTTTTCTTTCTTTCCTCTTCCATTTTCTTTTTTTCTTTCCTTTTCCCCCAGTATATTTGCTTTCACTTATCTGGAAACAAATGTATTATGATCAACTATATGTGAACTATATGATTCATTTTGTTTAAGTAAAAAAATTTGAAAACTAAAAAACAATAACTAAGTTACACAAATCCATGATTTATAGCAGTTGTTTAATAGTTTGCCATAATATTAAAAGGCAAAGTAATTTTCACTAGATCTGTTCCAGAATAAAGTGCAGCTCTACATTAAAATATCTATGAAATTAATTATATCTTGACTATATGCCCAGTTCCCCTCTTTTTTAAATTTTTTATTTTTAAATATGAGAGCAAAGATACAAAAAAGAACAAGGTAAAGTTACAGTTGAAGGACAATCACCCATAAAAAGAATTCTCAGAAGTCCCCTTGCTGATATCATAACTTTGAACGTTCAGTCAAAGAACATTAAAACAGAACCCATGTACAATTACTTTGTCCCTCAAGTCCCCATGTTGTAATACATCATAATATTTCTTAGCACCACAGAAAGCAATATAAAGTCATAAAACTTATGTAACTCCTTAAACATTGAAGACAAAGTACTTTTTTTTACATTTCCATGCACATGCATATTAGTTTAAATTAACCTCAAAAGTTTAAGTGGGTTATTTTTTTAAGGATTAGAGTCAAAGGAGCACAGTAAAACGGTGTTAGAGTGGCAATAATTGTTTGTATAGGCCCACCAAAATATGAGGAACTTGGATAGGAAAAGTCTTGGCCTAAATACAAGGAGACTCTACCCCTGAAGTTTCCTGGCATAAGACCAACTCTAGGCTACAGGCAAACTAGTTTGTCCAATCCAAGTCATTGTCTATAGTGCCAATACACTTTTATTTTTCACACAGTCTCTGTTGTTGGTATCATGTTTCTGTATTAAAGATCCTGAAATCTGCATATCCCACATTGCAGTCAGGATGGTGTGGAGCGTCCTCTAGTTTCACCTCACAATTAAAGGTCAATGCAGAAAGCCCTGTCCTGTAAGCAGGTCTTGTTGTTGTCAAATCTTCTTAGTGTTAAGGGAAGTCGCTTTTGAGCAGGTTGATGTCAGAGCAGTGGTAGGGTTTTCCCTGGTAGAGGATTGCTTCTAGGTGATTCTATAAACAACTTTGAATGTTTCATAGATAGCTTCCCTGGTTCAGGGGTGAATGTCCATTCTTCTGAGCCTGTGCCAGGTCATTATGTCAATATTCAGGGAGTAAGGTCCCATTGCACTACAAGATTTGTGTATTCCAATCTGTATTAGATAAGAACTTATTTGTATGTATAGTATTTCCCCCGCCCTCTTTTTTTTTTTTTGGTTTTTGGGTCACACCCGGCAGTGCTCAGGGGTTACTCCTGGCTCCACGCTCAGAAATTGCTCCTGGCAGGCGCAGGGGACCATATGGGGCACCGGGGTTCGAACCGATGACCTTTTGCATGAAAGGCAAACGCCTTACCTCCATGCTATTTCCCGGGCCCCAGTATTTTCCCTTTTTAATGTGCCTGTGCAAATAAGGAACAATGCCACGTGGAATTACTGGCACATATGGGAGCCGCAAGAACAAGTCCAACAATATCATGACATGGTTCAATCATAAGCATTAAACTGATGGACTCTTTCACCAAAATTCCTTATTGGACAACTCACAAAGAGAAGAAAAGATAAAAAGTAGGTAAAAATCATCACTGTATAAGAGAATATTTAGTAAGAGTTTTAGCTGTGAAAGAAAATACACAGGAAATATTCAAAAAGACATACGTGTCCATTTTATGTCTTTTGAAATAGTTAGGAGTTGTTAAATCCAATGCACCACTTTGGTCTGTGATTAGGACTGTGCAGTACTGAAGTTAAAAAGAGTAAATGTGGGGTACTGATGGTTGGAGATGAGAGAGATATAATGAGCTTTGTAGAGGTATGCAAAAGGGCAGAATACAAAATGGACATTCTGCATACACAAACCATAACTTAGAGGATAGGGAATACTATTAACTTATACTGTGCTCACACGGGTGTTAGCCCCCTTGCGGTTTTGAACATGTAGACTGGTAAGAAATTGCCAGTGACTACCTTGGTGCAACCGAACAAATCTCAGCACACCCCAAGTTAGGACCAACCATTTCTGGCTCCCTGGGCTGGCACCCAGAGAAGGCCTGGATGCCAGATCAGAAGAGCGGACGGCTGGGGGCCTATCAAGGCTCCCAGCATCTCCAAGCTAGAGAGAAGGCCTTCAACATGGGTTCTCCCCAAACCTCATGCCAGCTAGAGCTAGCCTCCAAATCTTTTCAGACCGCCTGGGCTGCATCCAGGGAAGGCCTGGAGGCCAGGGGCCTAAGAGAGGATGGCTGGGGGCCTATCAAGGCTCCCAGCACCGCCAAGCTAGGGAGAAGGCCTTCAACATGGGGTCCAGTTCCCCTCTTTTTCTAGGATATGTTGAAATTGTACTTCACTGGTTTTAAGTTTGAGATGTATTGGTCAATTAAACTGGAGGAGAATTGGACCTGCCATTTCAGTTTTGTTTGGTTTTTATGCTTTTGGAATCACACCTGGAGATGTTCAGGGATTACTCCTGGTTTTAAATTAGAATCACTAATTCACCATAACACTGAAAGCTAAAAATAAGTGTTAAGTTCTGGTATCAATAAAAACAATGGGTTCAGTGGTAAAAATGTATACCTAGCAGGCAGGGGGATTATGTTCTATCCCTGATAGAGTAAAAAAAAAAAAAGAAAAGAAAAGTAGGTGTTAAAGGTAGATCCAATATAGTCCTCAAAGCTGTCAAATGGTAGATATGTCACTACTAGAGACACTGAAAAGCTGAATTTTTGAAATTGCCATTCTTTTATCATGTTCCATAAATAAAAATAAAAATAAAATGAGCTTGTATTTACAAGTTTATTTTGAAATGCAAATTATAGAGCTGCAGGTAACATTAGATTAAATTTCAATTAATTACTATTAACACATTGAATTAAATTTCAACCACTGATCATGAAAAATACTTAATGAAATGCATTATTTGCATTATGAAATATTTCATTAATTTGATTAAACAATACTTAGACATTAGCAGCAGATTAAAAGCATTACTTATTTTTATAAGTAAAAGCATTTTATATAATAAAAACATTACTTTTATTTATATAGTTACACTTTTACTTCTATCCATTCTTTGTTTTGTTTTGTTTTAGGGTCACTCCTGGAGGTGCTCAGGTGTTTCTCCTGGCTCTACACTCAGAAATCACTCCTGGCAGGCTCGGGAAACCATATCGGATGCCTGGATTCAAACCACAGTCCTTCAGCATGTAAGGCAAACGCCCTACCTCCGTGCTATCTCTCTGGCACCATCTATTCCATTCTATGCCATTTAAATCTTCTAAGCATTTTATGAATGTTGATACATGAAGTCAAAAGTCTCATCTGAATCATGATTTGCCTAAAAAGTTTACTAAAAAATCAAGCATTTTTGAAAATTTTTATGTAGAAGCTTGAAAGAATAGTTTTCAACACTGGCATTTTTTCAAGCTAAAAATATTAGTTGCTGTCTTCACCCTTAAAGGAGATTTTCTTTTGAAACTTTTTTGTTTGTCCATCAAATAATTAAAAAATAGTAAAGTAGCACAGCACAACAAAAAGGGAAGATTTTTATTCTAGTTTATTGCTTGATATATTTCCTCAAAGGAAAAAAAAAATAATTCAGGTAACATTTTGTTATAGTGTAAGTGGTATGAAAATAGGCAGAAGCCCAAGCTCCCTAGGTATAAAAGATCTTAGAGCAGACTTGGGCAAATCAAACAGCTGCACTGTCATCAACACATTATGTTATTTTTTGCATTTGGACTTCACTGCACTCTCTCAGAGAAATGTCAACTCAAGGGCATGGCCTCAAAAGACCACCACAGCTACTTGCTTAGAAATGTATCATTTTTAAACAAATACTTTTTATCAGGTGCTTTATAGAAAATCATTTATTTCTATTAGTAACAAAAGCGTATCATTGACTAAACATAAAAATAAATAACAGGAAAGCAGCCCAAAAACTACCTGTAAGTCTCTAAGTCTTACTTAGAGAACTGTGGTTATTTATATCAAATACTGAGAAGAAAACTGATCCCATGAAGGGACAGTAGCAGATATAAATAGCAATAGAAAGAGGAGCAGGGGAAGTAACATTTCTTCATGTGGGAGATCAAATAGAGCATTTGCAACCCTGTTTTTGTTTGTTTTGGGTTTGGGTTTGGGGTCACAGCTGGCAGTTTCCAGAGCTAATATTATTACTTATTTCATATTCAGGGACCACTCTTGGCAGTCTTGGGAGACCTAATGGATGCTTGAATGTAATATTCAAGGTATATTTTATTGCTCTGAGTCTTAAGTGAAACAAATTTATTGGATGATATTTGAAATAGCAGTGCATTACATATTCAAAGGATCTACTGCAATGAAAGACAGTAAACCTCTCTTGAAACCAGTCTTCCCTCTTTACTCCATACCTAGTCATTTTGTACTATCCTTCTTACCTTCATATTACTCTAGAATATTTGACCAAATTTTAAATTCATCCAAAAGCCAGGAATATTTTATTGCTCCCTACCATATGATAGCAATTAAATTCTGTGATGACTATGGCTAAATGGCCAGGATCAGCAGTGAGTGGGTGAAATGGAAGTGTATGGCAGACCTACTTCAAATATGTTTCAAGGCAAATAAATTTGTCTCCTTTGTCATTCTTATTTTCCTGGAGGCTTGTTTAATTGTTTAACTTCTACTTTAGTTGTGTCAGATAAGTACTTTCCTCTTACTTTCAGCTGAACTTTTTTTCACAAAACCATAACCAAATCTTTTAGAGTATGTCTTCCTCTTATTCAGCTGTGCCAGTATATTAATTAAAGTGATACTTACAGATTAGAAGCATCAATATTGTTCAAAATTGTTCAAAATGCAATGTTTCACCTCTGATACCAATTTTCTACCTCATCAGATTACCATATTTTTCATACCATAAGACTCACTTTTTTCCCTCCAAAAGATAGAGGAAAATGTCTGTGCATCTTATGGAGTGAATGCTGCCTGGAGCTGAAGCCTGAGTATTTAAAAAATGTTTTTGATTTTCTGATGTAAAAAAAAGTTAGGCAAATGTATTTAACCAGCTGTTGACTGGTGTATTGTAAATAAACTTCGGCTTCATTGGTTGGTTGTTCCCAGCTGCCATCTCCTGACTTCGTCTTTCATTGCACCAATTGCTTCAGAATACTTTTTTCTTGTTTTCCTTGTCTAAAATCTATGTGCATCTATGATAAACGCCAGGTTCGTCTTATGGAGCAAAAAATATTGTATTTTTTAAACATATCCCTAGTGATTCACAAGCATTCATTTTAAAGAAACAATGCCTTACAAGACATTTGAATTTTTGCTTTACTCAGTTGGAAGATAATAATCTCATTCACCTTTCTTACAGGTTGGCTGCTGAAGGTAAAGTAGCAAATTTTGTACTTTTTATTTAATCAAAGTCTTCCTGACTATTACTAATAGGATGACAAGAGAAAATGAAGAAGATGATTTCATGTGGCATTTTGTATTTAACCATAAACCTTTTGTTAGTGCTCAATTTTAAGTCAACTAAGTCTTAATTCTGTCAATTAAATTTCCTTAATATCCTTACATTTTCTCTCCAGTCATATGGGACAATAATGTATTACTAAATCCATCCTTTAAACAGAGGCTCTTTTTCTAATTTCTATTTATTTATTTATTATTATTGCTTATTTAATCACACCAGCAGCACTCTAGTGTTCCTCCTGGGTCTATGTTCAGATATTGCTCCTGGCAGGCTCAGAGGAGAACCATATGAGATGCTGGGGCTTGAACCTGGGTTGACTGTGTGCAAGACAAATGCCCTACATATCCACTCACTCTGCAATTGCTCTGGACCCAACTTCTCTAATTTACTGATGTCTAGTGTAATTTTCATATTTAAGTCTCCTGGTACTATTGAGTCACATTTTTTTTATATTGCAAGCACTGGAAAAAGACTTCTTTTGAGAATTTAATCACCTGAAAATATTAGAATAATTCCTAACCTTCAACCTCCCACAAATTCTCTATGTTGGCATTTATCAAGATCAAATTAGAGAAAGGAGGATAGGATTAGACAAATAAATAGGAATTTACAGGACTAGAGTTTAAGGTATAACATGGGTTAATGTCTTTAATGGATGTTTCTTACTTTCTAGATGCTTTGCTTCCATCTGCACAGCTGAGCCCATAGAAGTGTTCAGCCACACTTGAAACTCTCTGCAGACTTTCATCTTCCATATAGTTTGATGGCCATGATTTCAAACAACATACAGTGTGATAAAACTTCAGCTTTTATCCTTTGAGAATCTATTGTGATCTGTTTAGTGGTGACAAAGACAGAATCCAAAGCTTCACACATGTTGATGTGCACTCATGTATAAGAGAACCACGTCTCTTAGTATTTCAATCCTGTATGGGCCAACGTCCACTGAGATAGGTGTTGCAAATTACCTCTGCCTCTCTGTACAACAACTACTCAGGGAAAAAGTTTACAATTACTCACTACTAGGAAAGTTTCTTAAAACAAATTTATCCTGGCTGCTAAAATGACTTTTCTTCCTCCACTCAAAATGATTCAGACTTGATCTCCCTTAACACCTTTCCACCAAGCTGCTTCATAATTAGGGCATTCAATATGCCTTTAGTTCAACTGGAAATTTTAATGCCTTGAACTGAAAATAAAAATATTACATACAAATTTTTGAACTGGATATAATTGAAATAAAAATATTCAAGGGGCTCTCTGTAGATGCTATTCAAAAAAGACATCAAGGTTTATTGATATTACTATAATAAAAATGTCTAGAAAAAGGATTCATTTTGGTAAATACTTCAATTTTGGGTGGCCACACCTTGGTTCCAATCTGTTGAGGTTTTGAGCAAAGAAAACAGATGGGTTGTACTTAGATTCCAGATCCAAAGATTTAGTGAGATAATATAGTTCTATTGTTTTGAGCCATTATACCTTGGTTAACTATAACATTGTGGTAGGTAATGAAAGCAATAACCTAAGCTTGCATTGGTGTAGGTTTTCTAAAAATTCTGAGTTAATTTTATGTTCTCATATTATAGATTCGTAGCATATGAGGCAGACTCTGAATGATATTAATTCCTGGGACCATAAACTAGCATAAGAGCTGCTGTGAGAATTAATAGATTCTCAGCCTTCAGTTCTCACTCACTGAATATGATGGTCTCATCTGTAATTCTGCTGCATTCTCTGATAGAGAAACAAATTATTTATGGGACAATGATTCTCTTTAAATGTTATGTTTGTAAAAGTGGTGTCTATATTATCATTCCAAGAAATAATGGGTTTAAAATGGAATTTAGTGAAGCAGCAAAAGCTCAGACTTTCTGTTATGAAATGAAAGAAGTTCAGAAGCAACAGACTAATCAGAGTAAAACGAAAAAGGAGCAGTTACTGAAAGGTCATTGAAAGGGCAGGAAATACTAAAATTAAAATAGTTTTTTCTTTTGTATTATTTGTGGGTACATCACAAAACATCTCAAAGGTGATTTAAGTTAATAAGATATAGCACTATTATCAAACATTTTATGCAGTTAATGTCTATTATAAGAGAGAAATAAATAATATTATTTATCACAATTCTTCCATTTTTACAATTTTCGTACTGACCATTGATATCTTTTTTGTATTAGATAGAGAATCCAGGATCTCAAACATGTAGGTCAAGTGTATTGTTTTAAATCATTCACTCATACACACAGCTAAGAAAAATCTCATGAAGTAATACTAGTCTATTAGTATTAAGGTAAAGTAAAACTATATCACAATCAACATTGAGTTCGATTTCATAACAGAAAAATCCCCAAATAAGCAATACAAAACCAATCAACTTCCTAAAAAACAAAATCATAACAAAACCAATCATACTATGCTTTATATATCTAAACTGAGTGAACAAGGCCCACAGGATGAAAAATACTCTTCAACATCTACTCCAGTTTTCCCTCAAACTCAGGAAATTGCTTGTAACTGCCAGTGTGGTGCCTTCTAAAGAAAAAAATATATCATTTATGTATTTTTTAAAATCCTTTAAAAACAAAGACAGAGACTAGGACCTCAGAATTTTATGAATCTGTATAAGTGGTGACCTTGGGAGTACTATTTAACTCTTTAAAATGGTTTTTCAGTCCAAAAAAATGAAAATGTGATTTCATTTTTCATGAAAATATTTTAATTCTGATAAACTGTAAAACTAAATGGTGATTTCTAGGTCATATATTGCTGAAGCTAAGTTGTCTTAACTGGTTTTAAAGATACAATCAAATCAAACTGTACTCTATTCAGTTTCCTATTTTCTACTTTTTATTGTCTCTTTTTTTTCCTGTGAAAATACTTTGAGGAGAAAAAGATTGCTTCTTTCTAGTGGCACTAATAGAAAGTTAACTCCATAAATCTATTTCTCCTTCTTCCATTGCAACATAATCACTATATTCTTGGGATAAGCCCCTTATACTGGTAAGAATAACATGAACAAACAAAAAAGAATTGAGCTTTTGAAGAGTCTTAGAAGTTTACCTCAGTTTTGGGTACAATCTTTTTTCCGAGTGTCTATTCTCATGCCTGAGAGTACATATACTTCTGGCTAACATCAAAAGTCTTCTTGAATCATAAAGCAAACAAAAATGGGATCTGGGGCCCGGGAGATAGCATGGAGGTAAGGCATTTGCCTTTCATGCAAAAGGTCATCGGTTTGAATTCCGGTGCCCCATATGGTCCCCCGTGCCTGCCAGGAGCAATTTCTGAGCATGGAGCCAGGAGTAAGCCCTGAGCACTGCCGGGTGTGACCCAAAAACCACAAAAAAAAATGGGATCATACAATGAGAATACTATTATAGCAATATAAGATAGGAATCACTAATATTTATGTAAGTCCACTGATATTTAAAGCTCATATGCAGAACTAATGTATAAGTGAAAAAATTTATCTTGCTTAAAATTACTTTTACTTGGGTTAGCTAATTTATCTATCCAAATTCAAATGCTAAAAATCCTTAGATTTATTTTTTTCTACTTATTTATTATTAAAAATTTATTTTACTTATTTATTTATTAATTACACTTATTCTATCTCCCAGAATCTTCTTTCTATGTACTCTGTGTCTTGCTCATGCTGTATGCAATAGGCGAATCTGGGGGCTTTTGTTGGATTTTCTAAGCCCAAGGTAGAATAAGAACAAAAGGCAATTATTGAGAAGTATGTCAGAAATATATAAAAAACAATTTTGAAATGTTTCTAAAGGACATGAAAACAAACCTAATAGAAAAGCAGACTGCCCGCTCATCATAGAGACCTCTAACAATATTCTAATACTTTTTAGGCCACACTCGGTGTTGCTCACGGTTTACTCCTGGCTATGCACTCAGAAATCACTCCTGGCTGGGAGGACCATATGGGATGCCTGGGAATCAAACCGTGGTCTGTTCTAGGTCAGTCTCATTCAAGGCAAATGCCCTACTGCTGCACTCCCTGTTCTGTTACTTCTATCTACAGAAACAGATGCAGTATGCATACGGAAACCAAGGACTCAAACTACAGAGCTCACTTTTAGAATGATTCAATTTCTTAATTATGTCTATATTAACTGTTTAAATATTTTTCTTCTCCATAGGAGTTCTTGAAAATATAGATTGGTCAACCAAATTTAAAATTTTAATGTTCTATCACACTACCCTCTAAATACAGTCCTCAATATGATAATGCCTTGACAAAATACTCCATTTTATCCATCTTCCATTTGCTTATACCCACTATCATGATCTAATGCTTATGTCACAGAGACGATTGAAATAGGCAACTGCATACCATAGACTTTTGTTACAGGCCTGGTTCATTGACTATGCTTTTAACAATTTGTTTTTGTTTTTTAAGCCGGGCTATCTTACTATTAGACCACTAGGTCCATATTGTTAGATTGCTTCCAGGAAAGGAATCTGGAGGCTTCAGACATGGTAAAAAAAATATGCCATGGGGTACAGAGCTCACTATCATAATGCTTAGTACATTTGATGGAAAAAGTATGATTGTTCTAAAAATGCTCCATCAAAATCTAACCACAGAACTTTTATCTAGCAAAACTTATCCCTACCATCAATGAATTGCCTAGATACTGGGAAACATCCCCACATGTGCTGGCATCATTGTTTTGTTGTTGTTGTTTTTAGAGCTCTGACCCATTCTATAAAGGTAACTCCTTCAACTGTAACCTACAAATAGAACTCCATTGTCTGTCTATATGTGTGTGATTGTGTGTGAGAGTGTGCATGGATCCCTTTATGCTTATCTAATCTATGTTGTACATAATTCTGGTTTATATTGTATATAGTTCCTATTATATAATGTCCCTTCTCCCTACCCCCATCTAACACCTTACAAGTCCTCTTCTAATCTCTCACCACCCCAACCCTGATCCTCTATCTACCCCTATTTAACTCTCTTCACCTTTAGTTCTTTTTTTAATAACTTTATTTAAGCATCTTGATTACAGACATGATATAAAGAACACCCCCTTCACCAGTGCAACAGTCTCATCACCATTAGTTCTTAACTCCTCAGGGATCAGAAACTTCACCCTAGCCCAGCAAGCTGCCAGCCAACTCCCAAAGTGAAAGGACAATCTCCCAGCCTGCTATGTCTCACCCTGGGATGAACCTGCAGACCTGCTTCTGTAGACCCATTCTTGGCCCTTTTCCTTCCACCTCAACCCAATATAGACTGTATTTTGTTATGAGATTCAGCTCCAGAGAGACCCTCAGCTCAAGGACACTACTTGATTCCCCACTTCTGTGAATCAGTTCTCAGACTCCACAAGACCATGGAACTGGATGAAATTACACTCTGGAATCTACACCCTTAACTATCTCAAAAGACTTAAAGAGGATTTCTATATTTCTTTTGTATGTTTCTGTAGATGTATTTCCTTAATGGTTTTAATTTTTATTGTCTGTTTCCCTATATTAAGGTAGTTTCGTCCATCTCTACTGTGGGTCTGCTTAGTAGAAAATTCATGTAGAAAAGTCATGGCTAACTTCTAGGGATATACCCTAGGAACTAAAAAACTCAAAAAACTTCTCCTTCCTATACCTGTGAGGAGGTGGAGAATCGCCCTCCAAGCCACAACTTATGAGTATCCACAATGGTGGCCTCTGTGCTAGTAATCCACCCTCACTTCTCATTCTTTTTTTTTTTTTTTTTTTTTTTTTTGGTTTTTGGGCCACACCCAGTGACGCTCAGGGGCTACTACTGGCTATGTGCTCAGAAGTCGCTCCTGGTTTGGGGAACCATATGGGAAACTGGGGGATCAAATCGTGGTCTGTCCTAGGCTAGCAAAGATCCCTTCCTCACACCTATATTCATTGTAGCATTATTTACAATAGCCAGACTCTGGAAACAACCAAAATGCCCTTCAACAGATGAATGGCTAAAGAAACTGTGGTACATATACACAATGGAATTTTATGCAGCCGTCAGGAGAGATGAAGACATGAAATTCTCCTATACATGGATGTACATGGAATCTAGTATGCTAAGTCAGAGGGAAAGTGATAGACACAGAATAGTCTCACTCCTCATTGATAGGTTTTAAGAAAAATTTAAGACATTGAAATAATTCTCCGGACCAGTGAGGTGGCGCTAGAGGTAAGGTGTCTGCCTTGCAAGCCCTAGCCAAGGAAGGACCGTGGTTAGATTTCCCGGTGTTCCATATGGTCCCCCCCAAGCCAGGGGCAATTTCTGAGTGCTTAGGCAGGACTAAACCCTGAGCATCAAACTGGTGTGGCCCCCAAAACAAACAAAAACAAACAAACAAAAATAATTCCCAGAGATTAGGGCCAGAAGAACGGGCTCAAGATATGAAGCTCACCATGCACAGTGGTAAGTGCAGTTAGAGAAATAACTGCATTGAGAACTATCATAACAATGCATTGAGTGAAAGCCTGTCTCGAGTACAGATAGAGGGGTAGGGGATGAAGGAACTGGGGGCATTGGAGGTGGGAACTTTGCACTGGTGAATAGAGGGTGTTCTTTTTATGACTGAAACCCAAGTACAATTATGTTTGTGATCACAGTATTTAAATAAAGATGCAATTTAAAAAAGTCATGGTTAAATTATGAACTCAGGTTAAAATCAGGTTTATCATGTTATTTTTCCCCCATATGTACCAGGAATATCAGGTGACATTGTTCCTTTCTACATAGGACACTAAAATGGGGGAAAACTTACATATAGAAAGAAGTTCTAATCTAATAGCGACAGGAACTTATAAATTTCATAGTGCAGTGCTGCCTTTTACCTGAAGATTTGTCATGGAGACTTGACTCGGACCTCAATGGATAGGACATCAAGCGTCCAACCCTGAACCTCAGATCCCAACATTGGTACCTGCACAGCTTATGGCACCAGCACCGGGAATCAAAATCCCCGTAGTGAGTTCCGTGGGCCAGCCTGGCAACAACCTACTCCAGGGTAGGTCAATAAAACACCCTGATAATGAGGAAACAGCAACAACTTGATTCATGGGCAGGTCACCATACCTTACCACCCAATGGTGAGATGAAATCAGAAGATGCTCTGTCCTAGGATCTGTGCAAAAACCAAGATCTCTAAGTACACAAGACTGACTACAACATTCATGACTGTGCAGAATTTGTCTTGGGACAAATGTCTGAAAAAACACCAGATCTCTGTTATTTTATACACATGATTTTTAGGGTGAATCAGGGAAAATCTTCAAGCAATATATAACACTGTTTTAGAATCCAGTAAATAAAGTTTCTCTCCTTATTGATTTTTTATTAGCTTAAAATATAACAGAGTTTTTTCAGAGTAAGAGCATCACATTTACATGTATGATTCACCACACTCACTACTAAAATTTCAGCCCCAAACATTCCACCACTAAAAAAAAAATCTCTAAATGCATTCCTCTTGTCCTTCTCTGATTAACTGCCATAATTTTTACTGAACATAGGAGTTAGTTTTGTTGCTTTCTGCTAATTCATAAATATTAGTTTTATGTATGCTATATATGTTTTGTAATTGCCTTACACTTCTGTACTTCACTTAGCAAAGAAACACTGAAATAAATTTTGTCCCAAATAACATGAGCATGTCTTTCTGTTAATAGAAGAGTAGTATTTCATAAATAAGGGCATATAAACTACACCTTCATATAAACATTTATCAATAGGCATCTAGGATGATTCTATGTTGTTTTCCCTTTTTTTTTTTTTTTTGACTTTTGAGTCACACCTGGTTACACTCAGGGGTTACTCCTGGCTATGCTCTTAGAAATCGCTCCTGGCTTGGGGGACCATATGGGGTGCTAACCATGGTCCATTCTAGGTTAGGGCATGCAAGGCAAACGCTCTACTGCTTTTGCCTCCGCTCTGGCCCTGATTCTATGTTTTGACTATTGTAAATAATGCTATTGTGACATCTGGGTTGCAAATATTCTTTCAAGTTAGTGTCTTTATATCCTCAAATACTTGCCTGGGTATAAGGTACTTCCATTTTTAAAAGGAATATATATAAAAGAATATATATTGTTTTGTATTACTATTTCCTTATAAACTACATCAATTCATAATCCCACCAGAAGTGTATTAGGTTTCTTTTTTTGCCACTTCCTTTCCAACAATTGTTGTATTTAATTCTTTTGAGACTATTTTCCCTGAAAAGCTGATATCTAATTGTGATTTTAATAGAAAATCACTTTTTATTCTATTTTGTAAAGACAATTTAATTTAACTGTGGATAAAAATAATATATGTATAGAATTTACTGGAGTTGTTTAAATTTGGTTCCCTTCCTTCCCTCATTTTCCTTACATGTAACCATGTAATGACTTGTATATTTGTCCTAAAGTCTATGGTAAATTAAGCAATATAGTTTCAATCAGACTCAATTATATTTTTTAACTGAGAGACAACTTCAGTGAGAGGTCACAGATATTATGAAAAAACATGAATTTATGTTTATTCTTGAATAAAGATAGACCTTACCAAGACACAGGAAGAGTATAGGCTGCATGCAATGTTGTTTGCCTCTCACTTCTCACTCAAGGAATGGTGACCAAGGAAGAAAATAGCAACACAAATCTCTCCACAGAGCAGTTATTTCTATTTTTTTCAAATAAAGTTTCCATTTCTTATTTTAAATGTGTTTGTTGTGGGCGAGGGGTGGAGCATTCTGAATCAGAATATCTTCTTAAAGCAAAATGGAGACTTTCCCAAGACATTTGGGCTGTTTTCAGTAGAGTCCCAACCACTGTAATTACTTTTCTGTGTTTTAGGAAAAATTTACAAAGAACATACTCAGACTGATCACAAGGAATTCCTACTTGCAATCTAGTTGAGTTTAATCCTCTAAATTAGTTACCAAATTAAGTCACTCTATAAATTACAAAGAGAAAAGTAAAAATGGCAATTTTTCTTGCTTTAAAAGTTAAAAATGATATGAGTTCTATCCTGAAGCATTTATTTAATATGTGTAAAGAAATTTTTTCTTTAAAGGAACTTGTTTAATTTTCTCCTTAAATTATAAAATTATTACCACCAACTCTAATATTCCTGTATCATATTTAGTTGGTGATATGGAGTTGAAGTAAAAATAATTAATTCCTGCAACAAATTCTATTGAAATTTGTATGGAACCATAAAAAACCCTAAATACTAGCACCCCTTATAATCTAGCTGAGAAAAAGTGATTCCTGAGTGCAAACCCAGAAGTAAGTCCTTAAAATAGTTTGTTAGCCTCAAAACATCAAAACATCATCAAAAATATCATAACAATGAAATATCACCTCACATATATGAGACTGATATTGTGCATACTATATATGTCTTGCTTTAACACATGCTTTGTATTGCTCTAAGGCAAGAACTTTATTTGAAAATTGACTTTTCACATTACCCAGTCCCAGAAATTTCACTTCTTGGCATCTATCACAAGAGCAAAAAGGTACTATTTTAGAAAAAATTTGCTCTCAGGTTCATTATAGCATTATGCATAGTAGCCAGAATCTGGAAATAATCTTATATGTTTAAGAACAGATGACTGAATAAATTAACAATAGCATATATACACAATAAACTATTATCTGCCTATAGAAAAAGATGAAGTCATTCAGTGTGCTAAAATGTTAATGGAACTAGAGTGTATCACACTAAGTTTTACTAGTCAGGGAAGAGAGACAGATACAGAATCGTCTCTTTCATATATGAGACATAAAGAACCGTAGTAAAAGAATAGCAAATGACCAAAGAAGATGGTCTATCGAACTCAACTTGCCTGGGGTATGAGGAGGGATGGATGTGAAGGGAACATGGAACAATGTTGGAAAAAAATGAATACACTGCTGATGGGTTTACTGTTGGATAACTGTATCATGATACCCTATCAAAAGTATTGTAAATCATAAAAACTTCAAATAAAATGTAAGTAAATATAAAACTTGATAAACAGTTCGTCAAGACAATGAGAGAAAATAAATGACAATTTTTATTTGGAGCATTTACTTTCTTTCTACCATCATACCAACTGACTTAATTTTGGTAGAGGGGCACACCTGCACTCAGGACTTACTCCTGGCCCTATGCTTGGGCATCATTTCAGGTGATGCTGGAGAAAGAACCTGGGTTGGACATGCGCAACTATACTATGTTTTTGGTCCTCACAAACTGACTTTTTTCCAAGGGGAGAAGACCATTTCCATTCCTAGATAAAGATCCATATGACTGAGTGTAAATAAATTGCCCAAATCACAAACGCTGTAGAAAATTACAGAAGGGAGCAAGAGCAATAGTACAGTGAGTAAGGCAAGTAGCCTCCACGAGTGATATCTGAGTATAGAACCAAGAGTAAGTTCTGAGCACAACTGTACATGGTCAAAAGCAAAACAAAACCCATAAGAAAAAGACACTCTTGACTGGGAGGATTAAGTAATTGTATGATGCAAATAGGATATATTAGTAACTGTGAAAAATTATTTTACTAATATACAGAAAGACCTCAAAGTAAGGCAGCTTGTGAGTTCAGAAAGGAAAGAAAGGCTAATTCAAGAAAATTTGAATAGTGAGCAAGAGAGAGGGACAGATTCTGAAAAGAAAAGTGTTGGGAGAAAATGAAGAAATTAATTTTCTGTTATTGCAGCAATCAAGTGCCACAAACTTCTTGGCTGAGATCAATACAAAGCATGTGTTAGAGCAATAAACATGAGATAGGAACACTAACACATAGGTGTGGTCTCCAGAAGTCAAAGTCACAGACTAAGTGATACTGGGAGGAGAGATGTTTTTTCTTTTTTTTAATCTCAGATAGTTTGTGTTTAGAGATCAACTAAAATATACAGTAAGGGGCACAAATTTTCTTTAAAATATAGTCTCTGGGGCCGGAGCAGTGGCACAGTGATTGGGTGTTTTGCCTTGCATGCGGATGACCTAGGACAAAACATAGTTCAATCCTCCAGTATTCTATATGGTCCCCAAACCAGAAGTGATTTCTTAGCGCAAAGCCAGGAGTAACCCCTGAGCATCACTGAGTGTGGCCCATAAACCAAAAATATATGGTGGTAATAACAATAATAATAATAATAATAATAATAATAAGTCTCCTTTGCTTTTACATAAAAATAACCTCTAACGTCTTATACATTTTAATGAACATACATAAAAAGACATTCATTGTTTCTTGGGTCACACCCAGAGGTGCTCAGGGATTACTCCTGCTCTGGGCTCAGGAATCACTCCTGGTGGGCTGTGACCATATTGAATACCAAGAATAGAACCCAGGTTGGTGAAGTCTACTGTTGCTCAGGCCCACATTTACTTTTAATCACTAGTCCTAAGAATAGAAGAACAAATGTGCCTAGTTCACTAAGCACCAAACTTTACACTTTTCACAATTGCAAAAGGCAAGTAACAGAAAAATCCAGAACATAATAATAAGATGCCATCAATTAAAATCATTTCAGACAGACATGACCATTGGATAACCGACATATAAGCATTTCTCTCCCATAGCTGAGAACCATCTTTATTTCTTTTCTTTTCGGTGGGGAAGGGTTGCAGGGATTAAACATAGGGTTATATACATGCTTGGAATATACTCTCTACTTTGGTTCTTCCCTGGGCAAAACCATTCACAAATTATTATCACATTAGTCTCTACAACTGATTTAACAAATAGCATTTCTATATATCATGTCAGAACTTTCAGTTCAATATAGATAGAAACATTTTGTAGCTTCATTGCTTAAGAAGTCACATTTAGCAGAGCAAATACAAGGATAACTGTGATGTACTCTTGCCTACCTAAGAAAGATAGTTTCTAAGGGAATTGATGAGAGGAAAATGGTGGAATTCCATGACAATTGGATATGAGGGGAGTTGTCATTTCTTCTTTGTCAGACAATTCTTCCTTTTAGGATGAAACATGGATTGGCAAATTTAACAGAACGGCTGGAAAGGAAATAAAGTTTTATTCCTTGGGCCAAAACTCCCAAGAAGCTGTTGGGAGCAAGAGAGCAAGGACCTATTTACTGCATTGTTTTCCAGAATGGGCTTTCCTGAGATGTGCTTCACCTCATTGGTGGGAGTGTTGACTAACAACAGGTCAGTGTTTTCATGCTAACCAGAAAATTGTATTGTAGGAATTAAATATGAATCCAGAATTAATCCTAGTAATCCAGCCATGCACCCAAATGCAATAATTGGCCACTGAAGAGCAGAAAGGCCCAAATCATTAACACAGACCAATTGTCTGAGTAAGGCTGACAAATTTACTGGTAAGGAGACTACAGATAAGATCTAAGATTGTAACTCCTTCAGTGGTCCCCTATGGAACTTTTCCCCAGGTTGTTATCTCCCTTGGAGGACTTTCACTGAGGACAGTGGCAACTTCTGAAGACCATGTATCTCCAGCACATGAGGACAGTGCAGCCAGGAGAGATAGGCACATCCAAGAGGCAGTATGCTGCTTGGAAAAAGCTATCGAGATTACCCCAGGTCCATTTTCAATCATGTACAACAAAGCTAGCTCTGTAGGCATAGCTGCATTACAGAACACCTGAAGCCAATTTCTCTGACCTTATATTCTGAATCTAGACTTTTTTCTTCTCCTTTTCATTTAGTAATTTTTGAAAAAGAGATGAGCCAGTGCCATGGAGATATAGGTCGTATTACCATAATAGGTGCTTGCAGTCATGAACATAATCCAGAATGCTAAGGAAATGCAAATGATCAGGCTCTATAAAAATTTGTTGGTTATTATCTTTATATATATGTATGTATATATATATTTGCATATACAGTCATCAAGATCTGCCAGGGAAACCAAGGATCATAAGCACATTTTCTAAAGACTGAGAACTGTAGCGATGAAATCACCTGCTGCCTGTGGAATTCTCTCACTCCATGGTTATCTAGGCATGATCCACATCTCCCTGGGCCAGCTCCATCAGCGCATCCCCTCGCCTCAAATACTGGGGACTTGCAATGCTGCAGCCACTGGCACCTGAGTGCCAAGACCTTGAGAGATGGTTTTCTTCCTTTTTACAGATACTAGAGCAACGTTACTCAAATTAGGAGATCTTCCCCAAGGCGCAGCACTATCATTCAGGTATGATTCTGAACAGAGGCTCATTCTGTTCCCTTAAAATTATCAGGGAGATGCTGAGAGCTTCTGAAAAGGGAATGATAGGCCAAATGAGTTTGGGCACCTCTATAGCTGAGGTTGTGTCTTTATTGGCTTCAAAACCTCTACTTATTATTTTTAAACTACTTGTTTTAGTTATTTATAATGGTCCATTCAGGCAATCAGGGTCATCTCCCATTCCAAGATGCTCAATGTTTGCAAAGCACCTTTGCCATAATAATCTGACAGATTTCAAAAGTGTAGATATCTTTCAGGATAGTCTTCAGCCTATCATAATACTACAACAGGCACTTTCTCACATTATTTAAAAAAGTTATTCAAGAAAATGCAATGGGCAGAGCAATTGCCTAGTATAGCAAAATTTTCCCTAAGTACCACTAGGAATTATCCCTGAGTACATAAGCAGGAGTACATTATAACACTGCTGGGTGTGGTCTAAAAAACAAAGTTATTACTTAAATTGAATAGCAATTGGTATGATTCAAGTAATATCTGAGGCTAAGTAATCTGATCTTTAGATGATTCTTTTACATCAGTGTTCCTAAAAAAAGTGTTAAAAATCATCTTTTGAGTTTGTCACAGTAATTCCTCTTTGCTATTCTTTAACAAAGTTCTCTCGTTGCTAAAGAATTATATTTATTTTGACTTTGGTGGAGCCTAGGAATCATCTTTTCTGAATAGATGCTCTGAAGTCATTCTTATACAGGTGATCTAAGATCTCTTTTTGAGAAATATTTTGTGTACTTTAACGCTTCATAAATAGACATTCAGTTCTTCACCTCTCTAAGCAGGGAATCAGACTCAAATGAAAAAGAACCTAAAACAAACAAACATTTAAATATATTCATAAACTTCCCTTTTCTATTTTTAGGCCAGACAGTCAGGGTTTAATCCTAGTGCTATGCTCAGAGATCACTCTTAGTACTGATCAGGAGAACATATGAGGTGCCAGAAATCAAATACTGCTGTGTGCAAGGCAAATACTTTACATTCATGTTATCTCTTCAATTCTTTTATGATTGTTTTTTTAAGCTGTATTGGAAATCAAAAGTAATGGAATCAACACAAAGGCTGTTATGTTATCATAACAGGAAAATATTTTTGATAAAGGGAAAGAAGGTATATAAAAATTACTTCATCTCACCTATTGGACAAAAATGGCCAAGTAACGTTTAAAATAATAGATTCTATAAATTCTATATAACACTCACTATAGTGATGTTAATAATAGTATTAAAATTTCTTTTGTGGGGTAAAAAATATAAAGGTAAGAGGGATTAAAAGATTCTCAGTATCAAACAGCTAGAAAATTACAGAACTATTAATGCTTGATCATTGTCTATTTTCTAAATCTGAATACATTTTTCTCTACAGGAGCAATTTCACAGGAGATTGACAACTCTACACATAAACATAAACATAAATCTATAACTACTTGAGATAACTGAATCTTTTCAAGAAAAGTTGAGAAGTAAAGCAATAAACTAAAAACCAAAGATTGTCTTATAAATCTTGACATGTTCACCATCTCAGGATTCTGAGTAAATCCTTAATTTTGGTGGTTATTGTTTAATGTATCTGAAACTAAGAGCAAAAATTATAACTAATATTTCCTGTTTCTGAATTTTGGGGGGGGAGTTTTTCAGGCCACACCTGTTTGATGCTCAGGGGTTACTCCTGGCTAAGCGCCCAGAAATTGCCCCTGGCTTGGGGGGACCATATGGGGCGCCAGGGGATCGAACCGCAGTCCTTCCTTGGCTCGCGCTTGCAAGGCAGACACCTTACCTCTGGCGCCACCTTGCCGGCCCCGTTTCATTTATTTCATTTATTGGACAAAAATGACCAGGTAACTTTTTTTTATGTCAATAGAAATTATGATTCACATCCAACATCGATACTACCACACACTGATTGGCTTTCCTATCTTAAGAAAAGCTCTAGTTGATTAACATATTGTTTGGCTCAAAATTATATAAGGTAGAAATGGAAGGAAACTGCCTATCAAACATTATCTAGATTCTGTTGGAATAAAGGATAAAGTAAATATATTTTACCATACTCACTTATTTTAAGAATGTTGCAACATCAATGAGATGAAATAGTTGAGAGTCAACAGAAAAATGAGAAAGTTCTTTTTATTTTAAATAATTTTATGTGAGATAGTTACAAAATTGTTCATGACAGTTTCATTCATACAATTTTGAACATCCACCCCTTTACCAGTGCGTATTTCCTGCCAACTATTTTCCCAGTTTCCTTCCCATCCTCCCCCCTCCTCCATACTGGCTTTTATATCAGAGTTTCCTTCTATTTATCTCTCTCACTCTCACTCTCTCTCACTATATTTTCTTTTTTCTTGTTTAACCACTGTGGTTTGCATATATTTACTGAAGGGGCATCACACACATCACTTTACCTCCTTTTAGCACCCAGTTCTTATCTAGAGTGATCATTTCCATATATTATTGTCATAGTGGTCTCTTCTCTGTCATAACTGCACTCCCCCAAGAGAACAATCTGGCAAAAGGTTATTATTTAAAAAATATAAGGCACTAGTAGAACTTAACAGGAAAGAAATCCAATCCTATCAAAAATGTGATGAAGAGAAGAATAGATATTTCTTCAAAGAAATGCAGGTATCCAAAATGCACATGAAATGCTTCATATCACTAATCATCAGGAAGATGCAAATCAAAACTACAGTGCAATACCAACTTACACCATAGAGAACAAGAACAACCAGTGCAGGAACAAATGTGGAGAGAAAGGGATTCTCATTCAACGCTGATAGGAATGTAGACTGGTCTAGCTTTGGGGCAAAACAATATGGACATTTCTGAAAAATTAGAAATTGAGCTTCCATATGGCCCAGTAATACCACTCCTAGAAATATAGCATATTAGGCCCATATACATAGGCCCATATATATTAGGCCCAAATATACTATATAGGCCCAAATCATGATGCTTCTAGACTCCTATGTTAATTGCAACACTATACACAATAGCCAGAATCTGGAAACAACCCAAGTGTCCACGAACAGAAGAGTGGATAAAGAAAATGTGGTATATCTACACAACAAAAACTACAAAGCAATTATGAAAAATGAAATCATGAAATTTGCTTATACTTAGCTGGATATGAAGAGTATTATGCTGAGCACAATGAGTCAGGAGGAGAGGAATAGGCATAGAATGATCATACTCATTTTGCAACATATAAAAATAAAATAGTATGATAATAATACCAAAAAGCAATAGAGATTCTGGCCAAGCCGTCTGGTGATGGTGGGAAACTTGCTGCAAAGAGTGGGGGAGTGCAGTTAAACAGAGAATTTTTTAATACACATTTAAATCAATAGAAATTTCAGTAAATAAATGCAGAAGAGTCCTTCCCTGAGATTCTTGTCCTCTATCACTTAAGAAACAATATGAATAGTAATCTGGTTCATGACAAATTAAAAGCAAAAGTTCCAGAAGTTTAAGTAGCTATGAGTTTACAGTAGTAAGAAAGCAAAAGAGAAAGCAGTAAAACCTTTTAAAATACAAAACAGCGGCCAGAGATATAGCACAGTGGTGGAATGTTCGCCTTGCATGCAGCCGATCCAAAATTCAGACTATGGTTCTAATTCCAGCATCCCATTTGGTCCGCCGTGCCTGCCAGGAGTGATTTCTGAGCACAGAGCCAAGAGTAACCCCTGAGGGCCACAGAGTGTGTCCAAAAAACTAAAACCAAAACAAACAAAAACAAACAACTCCCACAAAAGCTTGACATTATGGTTTAAAAGTATAGTGTCTTATAATGTCTTAGCTCTCCTTAATAAGGGATAGAAGCCACTCTAGAAGTTAAGCTACAGAAGTGTGCTGCTTTGGAAGCCATACAATTTGGGGCACTATTTCTAAAACAGAATCAACTGTTACTGACTCATCACCAGAGTTCAGTTAACATGTGAGCAATAAGAATGTAAATGAGGTTGAGAATGAGAACTTGCCCAAATCTTCCCTTCCTACACTATTTAGGACAGTAGCGAAGACTCTGGTTTTATAGTATTGAGATAAAAGGGCCTAAATAAAGATGATATTCATTGCAGAAGCGTCATGAGAGAAGTCTATGGAACCACTACTAGAACTAAAGACTCTGAGGATGGTGGTGAGAATAACACTACTTGTCTAATCCAGACAGGTTGTTCTAGGAATCTGAAGCAACGGAGTTAACAGATTAACAAGAGAAGAACCTATAAGAACTACTCATATAAAGCCTACCAGACCATCACTTCCATCCAGAGAGAGGAACCTCTAAAAAAGTTGCCAATTAAGGGTAGAATGCCAACCTCTCAGTAGATGCAGTCTGAACACCCTTGAAAGTCATGACTTTTAAATTACTTGTATTTGGCCAGAGTGACATCACAGTGGGAGGGCATTTGTCTTGCAAACAGCTGATCAGAGACGGACCCAGGTTCAATCCCTGGCATTCCATATGGTGCTCGAGCTTATCAGGAACAATTTCTGAGAGCAGAGTCAGGAGTAACCCCTGAGCATTGTGGGGTGTGGTCCCAAAACCAAAAACCAAAAATAAAATAAAATAAATAAAATAAAGTAAATAATAAAAGTACTTGTCTTTAGAGTTACAAAGATTTGACTTTGAATCTTGAATTAGGTATAACTTTTTTGTACATATATTTATTTTTACCATAAAAGTACTCAGCTCATCAAATGATGTGAAAATTTAATAAAATATTATTAAAATAATGAAATATAGCTTATCTTTAGTCAATTAAAGTCATGCTATTTTATGATTATTTAATAATAAGTTTGGGGTCCACTTAGAGGAAATTCAACCAGTTCTAAGTTATTTTTTAAAGTGATAGGCAGAACAAGGAAGAATATCCATATCTGGAGAGATTTGTCTTCTTTCTCAAAGTGCTTTATCTTTGAAGAAGAGATATTGTATTATCTCTCAAAGTTCTTCAAGAAAGAATAAAACTTTTCTATCAGAAAAGCCAGGGAAGTATAGGGTCTAAAACTTAGGTAGGAAATATGACTCCTGCTGATCCAACTCATATTTTAGTTTATAACGAATAGAAAAAATATAACTTGAAAGAAATATAATTATATTTTGTTCTTTTATTTTTTGGTTTTTGGGCCACACCCAGTGATGCTCAGGGGTTACTCCTGACTATGCGCTCAGAAGTCGCTCCTGGCAGGCATGGGGGACCATATGGGAACCTGGGGATCGAACCGTGGTCCATCCTAGGCTAGCGAAGGCAAGGCAGCAGGCACCTTACCTCCTGTGCCACCTCCCGGCTCCCATATTTTGTTCTTTTGATAACAAGAAAATCCTAACACAGCATAAATAGCTATTAAGTAGAAAATGCATGAATGAATAAATGCTGGTAAATAATCTTTATTGATTCTCATATTATAATTTTCCCTTTACATTTTTATATGCATGTTTAAATTGCACCTCAAGAATTACTTTTAGAAAACAAAGTTAGAGAATTTTTACATTTAATATCAAAATGACAGCTGATAAGATATAAACATGCACAAAAGCAGATCTGAAATGGACCTTCTATTCGAGAATAGGAAATATAACCATTAATAATCTTTTTATTTAAAGTATTGTGATTTACAGTATTGAGTTGTAGACATACAACGTCTCAAGTAACATTTTTCTTATGGCACTGTCAGTCTTTCCTCTCCAGGAAGTTCTTAGGGAAATTTATATTGGTAGAGATTATCTTATGTGAATAAGCTGCTGCCAGCTCAAGAGGTCACATCCACATTACCCAGAATTTTTTTTTAATAAGTAATGGTAGTAAAGTGGACTGTCACATGAAAGACAATTAAAATTATACCATAGTCAAGTACCTTCCAAAAATAAACTCAATGTGGAATAAAATCTTGTGTGTAGGATATAAAATGATAAAATACATAGAAGATAAAATAGGCAATGCAACTATATGGGCCTTACACATAATTGCAGGGCTTATGAAATAGTAGAGCAAGTAGGGCACTTGCCTTGTACACTGTCAACTTAGTTTAGTTTCCTAGAGCCCCATATGTTCTCATGAGCACTTTTAGGAATGATACCTGAGTGCAGAGCCAGAAAATCTCTGAGCACACCCAAGTCTGGCCTCCAAACAAAAAACAAACAAATAAATGTTTTCAGACTTGACACTAAAAGTAAGGAAAACAAAAGTAAAAATAAACAAATTAATCAAAATCTGGCTCAAATTCTCCCACAACAAAATTAATTTGCTCCAAAATAAAAATATATCTTAATGAAATGAAGGATATATTTGAATACAACATATTCAATAAGGGTTTAATATCCAAAATACATGAGGAACCCATAAAATCAATAGGAATAACAACTCAGTTTTTAAATACTAATTGCATAATTTAAATATATAGGTTACAAGGTTGTTCATGGTATAAGTGGGCTTTTTTTTTTTTTTTTACAATTGCAAAGTTGTTCATGATTGATTTTAAGTCATACAATGTACAACACTCTTCACTAGTGCACATTTCCTGCTGCCAATATCCCCAGTTTTCTCCAACTCTTCCACTGCCTGCCTTTGGGGCAGTCATTTTTTCTTCTCACTCCCCACTTTCTTATATTTTTCCTTTTAGACACAGTGGTTTGAAATATATTGCTTTAATTCTTTTTAGCACCCAGTTCTCCAGAGGGGATCATTTCCATTTCCAGATATAATTGTCATAATGGTCATTTCACTGCACTAATGGCACTGACCCACTATTTGTGGCAAGCTTTCTACCCTGGACTATGCCTCCTGGCCCTTGTCTCTATTGTCTCTGATATGATTATAAATAGATATATTTAGGGGTTGCTACACCCAGCAACATCAGGAGTTACTCCTAACTCTGCACTCAGAAATCACTTCTGGCAGGCTTGACAAACTATATGGGATGTTGAGTATGGAACCTAGACAGCACATGTGAAGCAAATGCCCTACCTGCTGTGCTATCACTCAAGCCCCAAATAGATATAGTAACCCTTTATCAGATAGATATTGGGCTAATAGTTTCTACCATTCCATTGGGTGTCTTTGTATTCTAGTCAGCATTTCCTTTAAGGTGCAGGAACTTCTCAGTTTAATGTAATCTCATTAGTTTATCTTACTTCCACTTGCTTGGCTAGTGGTGCTTCATCCTTGAAGATGACTTTAGCTTCAATATCATGGAGTGTTCTGCCCATTTTTCTCCATGTACCTTATGGGTTCAGGTCTGATATCAATGTCTTTAATTCACTTCTATTTCACTTTTTTTTGCATATAATTGACAAGTTTTCCCAATGCCACTTGCTGAAGAGGCTTTGCTTGCTCCATTTTGCATTTCTTACTCCTTGTTAATCCTTATTAAGGATTACTTGATCGTATACTTGGGGTCAGTCTCAGTACATTTAACTCTATTCTATTGATCTGAAGGTTTATTTTTATTTCAGGACCATGCTGTTTTAATGACTACTGCTTTATAGTATAGTTTGAAGTTGTGGAAAATGAAGCCTCCCATCCTCTGTTCTCTAAGATTTGTTTAGCAAGACAAGGATATTTATTGTTCCATATAAAATTTAGAATTGTTTGAACTATTTCTTAAAAAAATATGTTCCTTTCCAGTTCATTTGCTCTCTCCTTGTTTTTGTTGTGTTGTGTGGAAGGCTTCTTCTCTGGTCTGGATAATGATATCACACCTTTGTATCTAGAGGTCTCAGTCTCTGCACAGGTCAAGGAGTAGCACTTATGGTGAAGTCTTTGTTCATGATTTCAAAAGTTCTGCTTCCTCAGTGTCATTTTGGTCTGTCTTTTGCGGTTGGTGGTCTTGGACCTTGCGTTGAT
>PVKC010000342.1:0-71654 GCA_004027635.1 Crocidura indochinensis | reverse complement strand
TTCAGCGTATTTGACTTTTACCCCAGTTTATTACTTTTCTCTTCTTCAAACAAAACCACATAACTTGAACTATCTAGTCCTGCCTCTCAGTTAGAGGAGGGGGAAATAAGGGAGGCACCAAGACCAAACAGGTGCAAGACGACTAAGTAGTCTAAATTACTACTAAGTAGTAAACTAAGTACAAAGGGGACCACATATTCTAGCAGCCCCGGGGGTGAGAGAGGAGGATATGGGAAGTAGAATGAAAACAGAGGTGTAGGGAGGACAAATCGGTGATGGGAATCCCCCCTGATTTTATGTAAATATGTACCTAAAATATTATTGTCAACAATATGTAAGCCACTATGATCAAAATAAAAATTATATTAAAAAAATCTGAGAAAAAAATCTCAATATATTTAGCACTTGGATATTCAGAATCAGGAAGCTAAAAACATTCCAAACAGAATTAATCTAAATAGAATTACACCAATAAATATTACAATACAATTGCAAGAACTAGAAAATATTATGCTAAATGAAGTAAGCCAGAAGAAGAAGAATTACAGAATGATACCACTTATTAGTGGTATTTAAAATAACTACATGAAGAATACAATGGTTTAGATGGGAGTTGTCTCAAACACCTTTGGCCACAGAGTATAGCAAGGAGAAGGAAAGAAATTGGGTGAAGGGGGGGATAAAAATATAAGAATAAATATAAGAATGAGTGTCAGGGGTCAAATGGTTTCAACTGCATTGGTGGTATTGCAAAAGGACAGAATCAAGTATACAAGCCAAAATCAACAACAATGAATTAAGAGACCCAAACTTTAACAATCTATACTTAAAAATGTTCCTGTTCTACTGGCAGCTGGGGGGGAGGAGGGGGCAAGGGGTGGTGGTATGGGAAACACTCTGGAAGCATTAGTGGTAAGAAGTAAATACTGGTGCTGGGATAGGCCCTGATTCATTGTATGTTTTAAACCCAACTATGAAGGACTTTCTAAATCACAATTGTTTCAATTAAATAAGATACTTTTGTTTTAAAAATGACAATTGTCTAAAAATTGTCTAAAAATGCCTTGTCCTAAGTGAAGAAAGAATATATCCAAAAAAACAATCTATAAATGATCCTTCATAAAAATTACAGTATATCTCTAAAATGATAACCCAAATGGTCAACATGGGTTTTATTCCCAGGACTCCATATATTCACTCAAATCCTGGAAGACTGATCCCTGAGTACAGAACCTGATTTCAGCTTTTAACACTACTGGGTATGACACCAATATGCAAACAGCCAAAAGGCATACATTGGTTAAATGGATAAAAACCAAATTTCTGCTGCTTTCAAGAGACCTTTCTGAACCATAGTGGCACACACAGACTCAAGGAAAATGTCTGAGACAATCATACAAATTAGTCTAAAACATGATTGGATAGCCATGATTATATTAAACAAAAGAGAATGAGAAAGATGGGAGGCATTAGTGATGGGAAGGTTGCACTGGTGAAGGGGAGGTGACTTATTTTTATGACTGAAAGCCAAGTACAAATAAGTTTATGATCACAATGATTAAAAAAAAGATCTTAATAAACAAAAATGACTAATAAAATGTCAATGAAAGACAAAGGTAGACATTATTTGATCCCTAAAAAATCTATACACCAAGTATACTTAACACTTACCAACATATATTCACAAAACAAACATCAAAATAAGTAAACCAGCTGCTTACCAGTCCCCCAAATTTATTTACAGAAACACAAGCATAGTAGGCTATTTTATTTTTTTAAATAAAATTTCTATTTAGGCACCATATTGCAAACATGCTTATAGTTGGGTTTCAGTTATAAAAAGAATACCCCCCTGTTCATAACTTTTAATGATGTATATATCAACCAGGTAATCAACAATAAAACAGCAGCTTGTAAGAAAGAAATTGAACAGATGGTTTTAATAGACAATTGTCAGTTTCTTCTTCAACCCAAAGTTGAGCTAACATTATTATCCTTTATTTGTTGATCATTTTTAATAGAGTCCATATGGTGGGGCAAAAAACAAGTCTATAAAAATATTAATAAATGTTGCTAGAAGGAGTTATGCTGTTTGCCTTATACAAGGCTTGCAAGGGTTCAGTGCTTGGCACTCAGTGACCCACTAAGCTCTAACAGTAATAATCCTTGAAGAACAAAAGCAGAAGTGAATCCTGAACATTGTCATATATATTCTGTTCAAAAAATAAAACCTAAACAAAATTATAAATAATAAAATAATAAAAATTACAATATCATAAAATAAAAATAATCATAAATCACCCTTTTAGATCCTAATGCTTTAAGATGAAAATATGAGGCCAGAGCAATACTACAAAAGGTAGAGCAGTTGACTTGCATGTTGTTAACTCAATTTTAATCTCTGACTATTCTGTATGGTCCCCTCTGCCTACTGGGTAAGAGTAATCCTTGAGCACAGAGCCAGGAGTAATTTTTTTGCTTTTTGGTTTTTGGGTCACACCTGGTGATGCTCAGGGGTTACTCTTGGCTATGTGCTCAGAAGTTGCTCCTGGCTTGGGGGACTATATGGGAAACCGGGGGATCGAACCATGGTTCGTTCTAGGCAAGCTCAGGCAAGGCATGCACCTTACCTCCAGCGCTACCGCCCGGCCACCCTTTTTTTTTTTGGCCCAGGAGTAATTTTGAGCACCCCAAGTGTGGCAAAATAATCTAACCAAAACAAAATGAAATACATTTAAAAGAAAAAAATTAAAATTAAAATAAATCTTAAGAAAAATGCTGGAGGAAATGCAAGCACTTAAACAATATGTTCCAGGATAGTCATTGTAACAACAAGGAAGTAAAAATTAATAACAGGAAATAAAAATTATTGTATAAAATTTAGATTCCAAACACAAGTCATTAGATCTTATCTGACACATCTAAAGCTGTATTACTTACGAAGTTTATATTCCTTACAGTGTTCAGTAAAAATAAGTACAGACACAGATAAATTACATGACCCCTTAACCTTTCCTCATGATATGCTCCAGCTGCCCTTGTTTCCATTCTAACCAAGAGCATCCTGTGATTAATCCAATTGATCACATAGCTTCTCTAGCCATATCTCACTCTCCCACCAAACTGCCCCTGCAGACACAGGCAATTTATATGTAGCTCCAGTTACCTTATATTCAATACCTCAATGTGTCAGGGGCAGGTTTTTCTTTTCAACATGGAATGAAGAGTAATATAAGGGTCACAGTTCAATCTCGGGATACTTCCATAACAACAATGATTAGTAAATGAGAATGACTAGAGTTACACCTGCTTAGCCACAGAAATGAGATATTTAGGCAATGGGAATAGCTAGAAAAAATACAAAACCTTCATCTCTTACTAATAACAAATAAAAATCATGCAAATTGATAAGACAGATCAGTATGTAGATACTGGAAACCTAAAACTGAAAACACCCACTTAACTCTAAGGAAAATAAGTAGAAAATGAATTTACCTACAATGGCAGGTAGCAACAATAGTTCAGGAAAATCCTTGAACTCAACTAGAATCTTAAGCCTTAATTTGAATACCTCAAATCAACATCACATGGAATGACAATGAAAATCAAATGAAATCTGGAGGAGAAATTTAATCATCTCAAGAAAGAATTGATACACAATATTAAATAATCCAAACAAACACTCTTCTCTAGCTTCTCTTTTCTTTTTTTCCTTTTTTAAATATAATTTTTATTTTAATTATGGTGGCTTGCATATTGTTGACAATCATATTTTAAGTACATATTAACATAAAATCAGGGGAATTTCCATCACCTAATTGTCCTCCCTCCACCTCTGTTCTTGTCCTACTTCCCATATCCTCTTCCCAAACCCCTGGGGCTGCTAGAGTAAGTGGTCTCCTCTGTGCCTAGCTTACTACTTAGTGGTCTTACACCTGTTTGGTCTTGGTACCCTATTATCCCCCCCCCAATTGAGAGGTGGGACTAGTTAGTTCAAGTTATGTGGTTTTGTTTGAAGAAGAGAAAAGTAATAACCTGGAGAGAAAAAAAATGGGCAGTGTCCTTCTGGAGGCTTTCATCCTTGGATTGAGAGACGAAGGGGAAAAAGATGGTGAAACAGCACAACAGTACATAAAGAACTGTTAAATAAAATATCCAGTGAGCATTCAAAAAAAGGGGGTGGGGTAAGCACCATATAAAGGCCATGGTATTGAGATAAAAAAATGCGGCAGAACACATAAGAAAAGATAAGAAGAAAATAAATAAATAAATAAATAAATAAATATAAATGGAGATATCCACTTCAATAGCCAAACCACAGCAATGAGATCAACAAAAAATAGATCAGTAAATAATAATAATAATATTAAACATTGTTTTGTGCTTGTTTTTCTTCCTTTTGCTGATCTCAGATAACTTCTCTTCTGCTACTTTTTGTAATTAATGACTGCTATTTGATATTAATGTCATTAATATGGATCGTCACTGCAGAATTTTGTTTCAGTGACTCATTATGTTATTCCTTATCTTATTTTGAATGGATTCTTAAGAGAAGTAAAGAAAATAATAATAGGAGAAGATAGGAAAGGAAAGAAGAGGAAGGAAGGGAAGAGGAGAGGGAAGGGAAAGTGAGGGGCAGCAAAGGAGAAGGGAGGGGAGAAAAGAGGAGGGGAGGAGAGGAAAAGGTATGGGAGAGGAGTGGAGATAATGAGGATTGAAGAAGAGGAGAGGAGAGAAAGCAGATGGGAGAAGAAAGAGAAGAGGGAAGTGAAAATGAAAGAATGATAGGAGATGATAGGGAAGAAGGCAGGAGGAAAAGAGGAAAGGAGATAGATGACTAGAATGGAGTGAAGAAAAAGGCAAGAAAGTTAACTTTTTTTTAAGAGAAAGTAACAGATTTTTTTCTTGCATTGAATAAGAATGATTAAATAATAGTTAAAGCTTCTTTTTTAATAAGTTACACAGTGGGACTTAGAATGATAAGGGGGCAGAAATATAACTACAGTGTAGACTGGTTGTCCCAATATAAAGAATAATCTCTTAATTATAGGAAAGAAAATAAAAAGAGATAGGCAAAGAATCACTGGTTGAACAATATTAACTAAAAAGTTTCCCTCTTTATGGAAAGAAACTTCTATATAGAATCAAGTTGTTCAAGAGGCTTAAACATAATAGACAACCACAAAACTACACTAAGACACATTGTAATTAAAATGGTTATAGCAAATTATAGAGATATTTGAACCACAAAGAGAAAAGGATGACCTCAAGTAAGAATAAAATGAAAGTTATAGCTGCAATCATGTAAATAGTAACGTGACATTCAATTATATGAAAAAAATAAAAGAGAAACTTCTTATCTAGAGTATACTACCCACAATGTTCTTATTTAGATTTGAGAAAAGGATAAACTTTTGAGTAACAAATATTAGTCAACAATTATGTAACATCTAAAACAAACCTGTAAGAAGTATTGTAAGGTTACGTTTACAAGCAAACATAAATAAAAGAAATATAGTCTATACTGAAATTTTATATATATTCATTTTCATCAATAAAGTCTCTTAATGTTAAGTATTCAACTCACGTATCAAAAGAATTAGTGTATGGGGCCGGAACTGACTGTTGTTCAATCCCCCACATCCCATACGGAGCAATATTTGAGCACATATTTAGGAATAACCCCAGAGCATGGCCCAAAAACCAGAAAAATTAAACACCAATTTAATTGATGAACATTGACACAAATATTGTCAATAAAATCTTAGCAAACAAGTTCAAAAGACAGCACAAGAATCATACACCATGATCAAGGGATTTAAAGTTGGCTCATTATAGGCAATTGATTAATGCAACAATCAAATGCAATAACCAATTAATGCAACAACAGAATATAAAAATCTTAAAATTATATCAGTTGACTCAAATAAAGCTTTTCCAAGATTCAACATCAATTCATTAAAATTGTGATGGAAAGAATTATGCTCAAAATATTATTGGCAATATATAACAAACTCAGCCAACTTACTTTTAATAATCTACTTATTTAACACAGTGATTATAAATTTGACTGTAGTTGGGTTTCAGTCACAAAAGAATGCCCCCCACAGTAAAATATTCCCACCACCAGTGCTTCCCATATCCCTCCTCCCACACCTCTGCCTGTATTCGAGTCAGGCATTCTACTTCTCTCACTCATTAACATTGTCATGGTAGTTGTTAGTGTATTATTTCTCTAACTGCACTCACTCCTCATTAAGGTGAGCTTCATATCGTTACTGGTCCTTATAGTCGTCATCTTGAGGCATTATTACAATAATGTCTTTTTTTTAAACCCATAGATATATAAAACTATTCTGTCAACAGAAGAATGGCTAAAAAACTGTGATGAAAAAAAAAATTGAGAGCATTCTACCAAGAACAGGTTTCAATCAGGTACAATCAAGGATATCCATTGTCCCCAATTTTATTCAGCATAGGATTAGAAGTCCTAGAAATAAAAATCAGAAAATAAAAAGTTGAAGATATGGGCCTAAAATGATAGAGCCTTGGGTGGAGGGGCTTGCAGACCTGGGTTTGATCAACAATATCCCAAAGGATTCCAAGACCTGTTAGGTGTGATCACTGAGTTAAGAAAAAGAAATAATTCGGGGCCCGGAAGATAGCATGGAGGTAAGGTGTTTGCCTTTCATGCGAAAGGTCATCGGTTCGAATCCCGGTGCTCCATATGGTCCCCTGTGCCTGCCAGGAGCAATTTCTGAGCATGGAGCCAGGTGTAACCCCTGAGCACTGCTGGGTGTGAACCCCCCAAAAAAAAGAAAAAAGAAAAAATAAATAATTCATGATCGCTGCTGGATATAGCACTCTATAAAACAAACAAAAAAAATGTAAACATCATAGAGACTGGGACACATCACAAATAATAAGAATAGCCAGTACCTTATGGTTGGGCATGTATAAAAAAAAAGGGAATTTCATACACTGTTGGTAGGGATGTCAACTGTTCCAACCTCTCTGGAAAACGATATGAATATGCTTTAAAAACTTGTAAATTGAACTTCAATATGACTCAGCCATACTGCTACTAGGAATATACCCAAATAGCCCAAGCAAACCTTTGCACTCCTATGTCCATTGCAGCATTAGTCACAGTATCCAGAAGCTTGAACCATCCCCCAAACCCCAAAATAGATGAGTGTCTAAAGAAAATGTGATATAGTTACACAGTGGAAAACTATGCAACTATAAGAAAAAAATAAGTCAAAATTTGCTTATCATGGATGAATATGGAGAATAGAGTCAGAGGAGATGGTTATCATTTGTGCGATATAAACAAAGGGGATATTATGGTAATAATATCCAATGACAATAGAGACTAGAGTCAGAAGGATACCACATATAGTGGTGAATATAGTGGTGAATATAGGGTTAAGAAGGATCCACTATGAAAATGATAATAAAAAATGATCACTCTATGGGGCCGGAGCTGTGGCGCTAGCCTCAGATGGACTGCAGTTCAATCCCCCAGCTTCCCATATAGTCCCCCAAGTCAGGAGTGTTTTGTGAGCACATAACCAGGAGAAACCCCTGAGCATCACCACTTGTGGCCCCCTCAAAATAACAAACATTAAAATGGTCACTGTAGTCAAAAACTAGGTGCTGGGGCCAGAGCAGTGGTGCAAGTGGTAGGACATTTGCCTTGCACATATTAACCTAGGATAGACCGGGTTTGATCATCTGACTTCCCATATGGTCCCCCAAGCCAGGAATGATTTTTGAGCTCATAGCCATGAGTAACCCCTGTGATTCTCCAGATGTGGCCCAAAAACAAACAAACAAACAAAAACACCAAGAACTGGGTGTTGAAAGGACATAAAGTGTTATGCATGATACCCCTTCAGTAACAATATTGCACACCCCTGTCTCTAAAAGAGAAGAGAGACAGAGAAACAGAGAGACAGAGAGAGAGAGACAGAGGGAGAGAGAGAGAGAAGACACATGTCTAACAGAAGGCTGGCAGTGGGTAGAACAAGAGAAAAACTGGGGACATTGATGGTGGAAAATTTGAATTAGTGAAGGCTATTGTACATTAATAACTGAAACAAAAATAAAAAACTTTGTAACCATACTTCATGTTCATCAATTAGATAATTTATATAAACATTTTAAAAAGCTTAAAAGGAGAGAAAACTATATATTCACCAAAAATAAATTCAATAATAAATCAAAGGTACCTAAGTTGGAAAATAACTTAATTATATCTATTTGCAGATGGCATGGAAATATATGTAGTTGGCACTACAATTTCCACAAAATACCTTCTAGAAAAAATAAATCAATACAACAATTTGACAGCTGCAAAAATCAACACACACATATACACAAATCAGTTGAATTCCTTTACACAAATAATTATCAGAATAGAAAAAAATAAAATATATATTCCAAATAAAAGTCTCCATCACTTCTTGACCTTTTGGATAAGACCGAGTGTAGTATCTTTTCTTATCAGTTTAATAAAATAGTGTCCAAAAACACAAGTATTTAGGAATCAATCTAAAATAGAGATAAATCTATTTTATGAAAGATTTAAAAACACCAATGTTTTAAACACCAAATGTTTAAAAACATCCAAGAAAGAGAGAATACAAACCTAGTTAGTAAAAAATATTGTATTGACAAGAATCAGCAGAATAAATATTAGTTAAATGGTCAACCTGCCTAAACTATTAAATATATTTAACAAAATTCCCATCCAAATTGAAAAATAATATCTGAAGCTAATATATGGAACATTCTATATTTCAATGGATGTAGTGAATAAATATTTCTCATTTACTGTTATTTATTTATTTATTTACTTATTTATTTGAATGTTGCCTGGCTCAACACTTCTGGAAAACAACTTGGAAAGTGAACTTAGAATTGAGCTACAGTTTGACCCATCCAATCCACTGCTGGGTAACTAACCCCTGGATAGATAAACATTCACTTAAAAAAGATATATGTAACACATCATTCACTGAAGCATTTAGTAGAGTTTAAAAAACCTTTATATAATTAGCAATAAAACTCTAATCTGAGAGACCACACAGCATGGATGTAAGGCATTTGCCTTTCATGCAGAAGGACAGTTTGAATCCGGGCATCCCATATGGTCCCCTGTACCTGCCAGGGGCAATTTCTGAGCATAGAGCCAGGAGTAACCCCTGAGCACTGCCAGGTGTGACACCCTCTCCAAAAAAAACCCTCCAATCTGAGCCTTTAGTTTCAGTCCTGAGCACCTAACCTAAAAATATAAAAAGGGGAATCAAAGGAATACATGCAAGCTATGTTCATTGTAGTATTATTCACCATATCCAATATCTAGTAACATCTCAAGAACCTACAAAATTAGTGGATGAGTAGATTGTGGTTCAGATACACAATGAAACACTATTCAGCTACAAGAATAAAAATAAATCTTTCAATGTTAGGATTCAAGTTGATACCCCAGTTGGCGCTGAGAGTCAAAGACCACCTATGATAATTCAAGGTACAAAGGCAGTTTATTTGACTAGTCAAGGTCAAGTTTCATCCAACCAAGAGAGACTTGACAAGGACACCCAAACAAAATTTTAGTTCATATAGATATCGCAAGCATTAACACCATAAGCATTTCATTAGTTAATACAAGCAGATCAACCTTTAAAACATACAATTGGCATATAACTTTCATCACATATTATTCGCTTATATCAATTTTCACACAAAGCACATTATTTCTTAACATTGATGTTTCAACTTCTCTGACTCATCTGACTCATTTTTTTTGTCAAAGGGGCCTTATCGAGGTGGAACATTCCAGACCCACCTAGTTCCTCTATCCTAACAGAATGAAAGGGTCTTGACATCCATGCATTCCCTCTGGTTTTATTTCTGAGTCAACTCCCTCCACCTAGTCTCAGTGGAAAAGAGTTAACTCCCTCTACCTTGGCTCAGAGTGGAAGGTTTAGCTAATGGTGGAACAAGTACCCAACCTTTTAACCTGCCTGAAGAACTGCTTTTAACCTGTCTCATGAAAATCTGCTTTGACTGTTTGGGCTCGTCTTCGTCTAGGACCCTAACCATGGACTCAGGGGGATCTTGGTTCTCACAGCAATTTGCCATAACTTGGGTGCATTTTGAGAGTACCATGTTAAGTAGGTTAATTAAGATAGAAAACTATAAATAATGGGTGATTTTTAAATCATATACAGTTTAAAAGAGGCAACAAAAAATTCAGTGGAAGCAACTTTCAGTTATGATAATCATAGTACTATGATCTATGGATGAAATAGCAGGGTGAGGGAACTTAGAATAATGGCAGAGGGATCTTGACACTGGTGGTGGAAATGGTTTATCTTCACTGAAAGAATAAAAAATGATATTGGTACTATTATAAAAGCATAAAAATTAAAGATAAGATTTTACAGTTTTCCATAACAATAGAATGAGTATATCATATTGTCAAGTTAAGCAGATAAGTCAGAAGGAGATAAATATTAGTTGATATCAATCATAAATGAAAAGAAAGAGGTGACCAATGGTCAATAAAATTCAACTGTTAAACTTTGGCAAGTTTACCAGGAAGAGAATGTAGAAGTGGTAACCATAGGAAGAATAGGATCATACAAGAAGGCATCAATTTATATATCATTAACTGTGCTTAGAGATGATTTACTTAAATAATAGTAGAAATCTTTAATATTGCCTCACTATTGATCATTCTATTTCGTGCTCAAACCCAGCTGTACTCAGGATTTATTCTTAATTATAAGGATTATAAGGATTGCTTATGCCAAAGATTGGTGACTCTATGAAGTACTAGAGATTTAATCCACTTAAGTTTTATGTAAGGAAAGCCCTATGCTGCTTTTTCCTATAATTGCCTCTGTTAATGATGACACTATTGCACCTTTTGTAAGTTAGCAGGTAGAATGATGCTTTTATTACCATAATCTAGACTGTGCTTTTTATTATTTAAGGTTTGGGAATAGATATAAAGTTATTTTAGCTCTTTGTTTAAAATAATAGCACTTGAATGAAAGAAAGTAAAGTCATAAGATATCAGTAACTGTGATTAAGGTAGCAATTACAATCTGAAGTGTGTAAAGCAAGATTTATTAAATCAGCCTGGATGTGGTTAGGGTAACAGACACCTGGAGGAAGATGTGATAAGGGACTTCTCTCAGGAAAAATTATCAGGAAAAATATACCTCCCTCCAGGATCCCTGCAGTAGTCTAAGACCAAAAATATGACTTTATTATAGTTACCTCTAAAAGCATAGTTATTATCCTTGTTGTAGAAAATTATCAAACTATGCCTTTAAAATATATAAAATGTCTGAATCTGTAAATCATCTCAAAATCATACATGGAGCAGTGCACATTTCCATTTATTTGCTTGACATTTACCTCCAAAGGGAGGCACAAGTTAGTTTTCCTCATTTTCTTGAAAATATGAAATCCATCAGGTAATTATCTCTCTCACCATGTCATATGCACAAAAGACAAGGATAGACCAAATATTTCTCCAAGAAAGACCTATATGTGGTCAGTATTTCATCTATGTTTGTTTAATGTCCTCCTGGAAAAATAAAACAATGTTCAATTGTCATGGAAACAAAATAAATTCCAGTCCAATTTATTCCTACAATACTATTGCTCACCATCTGCTGAGGGGAGTTTTGTTCTTTCTTCTATTTTTTCCTTATCATTTTATTTTACTTTTAATTAATCATGAATTCTAGTACATTCTAGTACAGTGTTTAGTGCAAATTGTGACCACAGATTATCTGTTAAAAAGAGTTGTACATTATCACTGTGTAGAAACATCATACATACTTTACAGTTGGATGCTAGAAAAAATGATCTGAAATAAACTATTGAAAGTTTTTCATATGTGAATGTTAAAATAATAAAGATTAAGTAAATTATTATGAGCACAGGTAGGAGCCAACTTAACAGGATCAAATTTAGACATTTATAAATTTCGCTTTATATTATTTGTTTTATTGGAAACTAAAAAAGCAATGGTAGTATACCTAGAACCACTTTTGTAATTTTATTCTTTTTTATACTTTCAAATACAAACTCACAAAAATATGTTAGACATTTCACAATAGTTTTCCTAAAATTATTGATTATTAAGAACATCCCACAAATTTGTGAGGTAAGGACTTATTGGTCCAATTCTTATAATTTAAATGAGTTGTGAGAGTCTAACACCCTAAATGTATTAAAACAAGCAACAAAGGCAAACTTTGACAGAAAATAATGGTCTCACTTATCTGAAGTATATAGAAAAATTGGATGAGACTAAGTCCAGGTACTAGAGGAAACATAACTAGATCATCTTTGTCTCCAGATTCAGAAAATTAAACAGAGAATGAGAGAAACTGTGGGAACTAGCAAGAAGAGATGGACAGAAAATAATGATCAGCAGGGATCAAGTGGTGGAGAGGAGTGGCATAGTCATATATCCAAACCACAGTCAAAAATCATTAAAGCATAACATCCAAAATACATTATACAAACTTAAAATGTGCTTGACAACTGCTGGAGGTAAGATGCCTGCCTTGCCTGTGCTAGCCTTGGACGGACCGCAGTTTGATCCCCCGGCTCCCATATGGTCCACCAAGCCAGGAGCGAGTTCTGAGCGTATAGCCAGGAGTAACCCCTGAGTGTCACTGGGTGTGGCCCAACCCCCCCCCCCAAAAAAAAAGGCAGGCTGATGTTGATTGACAACACTTAGTACAATAACCAGAACATGGAAACAGTACTAATGACCAATCGAGGTTAATGGACATAAACTTTGTTGAATATACTCTAAGGGTGAAATCATACAAGTTGTTGAAATATGGATAAACCTAGAGGCTATCTCATTAACATTAATAAGTGATTGAGATAATAAATACTGGGTTGTCTTTTTCATTTATATAGTATTGAGCAATGATAAACCCTTGACCTTGAATTGCAAAAGATTAAAACAGTGAATAATGATTATCATACTAGAAGTGACATAGGGACATGATGGATGGTCACAGTCCTTTTGTGGCTGTAATTTTCATTAACATTTTACACTTTTATCAGAAGTTTTAACACTCTTGTAACCTACTAGAAGCATAATTTTCCATATCCTTCATCAGTTTAGATAATTTGGTGTCATTCCTTAAAAAAAAAAAACTCTATAAAATGTACTAGTGAAATAAAACTAAAAAAATTTTTAAAGTGTAATAGGACAATTTGTGGACTGTAACAGGGAAAAATGTCCATGTTCCATATATAGTGAGTGTGTAATTTTTATGTTGACAAATCATATTTAATTTCTAAATTTATTTTAAATGAAACTGGCAATTGTCTAATGATCAAGTTAAATGTGTAAGAGGCAAATAAAAGAAAATACTTCTACATTAATTTATCACTATTTAATAAAATCATAAAATTTCTCCTCTTTATTATTAATTTTTTATTTTGACCAAAGTGGATTACAAATCATTCACAGTAGTATTTTAGGTACATAGATACATTGAATCAGGGTCATTCTCAACACCAATGTTGTCCTCTCTCCGCCCCTGTTCCCAGCATGCATCCCATATCGTCCCTCCTTTGCCCCCTTGGCTGCTAGTATAATTAGTTCCTTCTGTGTCTAGCCCGCTATAGATTGGGTATCAATTCAGTTGTAGTTGGCTTTGGATTTGATGTTTAAGTCTGATCATTTTTTATTTCTATTCAGTGTTCATATGGCTGTTTGGTCTTGGTACCCTTCATTATTTCCCCCTCAGTTTGTGAGACAGAAAAAGATGGTTCAAGTTATGTGATTCTGTTTGAAGGTAAGAAAAAAATAGAAAAGAAAAAGGAAAAAGGAGGGGACAAAAATTCAAACAGGCAAAAAAAAGGGTGAGACCTTCTAGAGACTATAAAATTCAGTTTAGGAAGAGAAAAGGAAAAAGGAAGGAAAACACAAAAATAATACAAAAAATAATCAAGTATGATTATGTTATTGAGTGTGCCTCAGTACAATTTCAAAATTAAATTTTGAGTGTATATTCTTATCTACTTCAAGCAACACAAATGACAGTTATGGGTGTTTTAAATCTAAAAAATACATTATGTAATTGTAAAATTTAATTATTCTTAAGGCTTGTCAATAATACTAGTTTGTAGTTATAATGTTTTAGCATATACGCTTAGAAAATATTCTTATCTATAAAATGAGTGTCCTAGACTAAATTGCTATTCTATAGATCTATAGGAAATCAATAACTGTACCATACTAGATGATCAAACTTGGGTGTTTGTGACATGGATTATTGGATAATTTTTCAAAAATGTGTCAAATTATAAACATGGTAAATGTTGAAAAAATTTACTGGAAGCTTTATATATAGAAAATTTAGGATACAATGGAACATCAAAAATAAAAGTAATAGCCTTATAATAAAGTTCATGGAAAATATATACCTTAAATATGCTCCTAATATTAACTAGTAATTGATCTTTACAAAACTGGCATCAAGAAATAATTTATAAATATGGAATAATTTAAAGTTAAGATGTGTCTTTAGAAAAATATATTTAATGGAAATTGAAAAGAGAACGTGATAAAATCTGAACCACATAAATATTGACTACGAATGTATGATTTTACAGCTACCTTTATTCATAATCAAATCATCCAAAAATAATACAGAAATATCTGTTTTAATATACAACTTATTTATTACAATATACTTACATAAAATATAATAAGATTGATTAATGCAACTGTTTAATTTTCCTATTCACACTAAAAGTGTTATCTCCTACATCTTTATATATGTACATATGTATAACATATTAATTAGTTGGGGACTATTACAAACCATTTTTGGATAAGTTTAATTTAAATACAAAATATTTATGCATATAATATATGCATATATAAAATAATATTCAGAGATTTGATTCAAATATTTGCAGACAAAAGTTTTTGGTAAATTTTTAAGATAAAGTAGTAGCAGAGTGAAATTCATCATAATAGTGAAGATAAAAATCTCCCTAGAGAAATAAGTTAATGATTAAATAATTAAAGAAAACATATCTTTTTATTTTATAAAAATGAATATGTGTTGATCTAATGTACAACTGTAAGCACATCTGTGTTATAGACAAAATTTCTGAGCAAAGGTACATGAATTATTTTTAAAAATATAAAAATTTAAAAACATTATCAAAAGTATTTAGAAAGATATGAGCTGAAATAAAGGCACCACTATGCTTGACCCCAAACCAAAATAAAAATAATAAATTCATTGGTGGGTCGGAACGGTGGTGCAAAGGAATAAGGCAGCTGTCTTTCCCTGTACTAACCTAGGATTGACTGCTGTTTGATTTCCCTGTGGCCCTTCTCCCCCAAGTCAGGGGTGATTTCTGAGCGCATAGCCAGGAATATTCCCTTAGCATCAATGGGTGTGGCCCCAAATCAATAAACAAAAAATTAATTAATAAGTACATTGGTAAGCATAATATAGATGTTAATATAACATTTGATGTATATTTATAAAAATTTATTTTATTGCTACCAGACCTTTAAATAGATAAATTAAAAATACATAGTTTAGGAAATGGAGTAGTTTCTGTTTTTTGATTTACAATATAATGCTTAAGAAAATAGTGAATACACATAATCTCATTCCAAAATTATATCCTTAACCAAGAGTTTTTTTTTTTCTTTTGAAGGAGAGTTAAATGCTCTACGTGGTACTTAAAAAAAATCACAATAGTTAAACTGGCATTATGTTCCATTTTATTTCCAAAAATTCAGTAAAGAATGGTATACAAGTAAAGTGATTTCTTCATATTAAAAGCATTTGATGTTGGAGGGATAGCACAGAGGGGAGGGTATGTCATATGAACCATAAACATATATACATATAAATATGTATAAATATTAAACCAATATCATATAAAATATGCATAATTATATAAGTATATTTGTATATAATCACATTTAAAGAATAATACATCTAAATATACATTGTGTATATATCTACACATAAATATATACATATAAACATATAAATATAGACATATATTTATATGTAGATTTATACACAAGATATATTTAGATGTATTATTCTTTAAATGCGATTATATATATGTGATTATATATGTATATATATATATATATATGTTAAGGTTCCTGGGCAATAGCACAGTGGGCTGGGCATTTGCCTAGCATGGGGCCTACAGGGGTTCAATTCTCAGCATCTCATATGGGTCACCAGGATGAATTTCTGAGGTCAGAGCCAGGAATAACCCCTGAGCATCACCAGGTGAGGCCCCAAAGCAAGAATAAGTAAATAAATAAAAATTTTGTTAACTTATAAGCAATTGATTGGGCAAGTATCCTGATCCTCAATGCAGTTTAAGTTGGCAATATTAAAGAAGACATAAATGTTCATGAAATTTATTGATTCAATTTTTTTTCAAAACTAACAACAATATCTCTTATTTGCATTTTGCTCAGAGACAAAATAACAGTTAAAAAAAACTTTGCTGCTTTATATATTAAACTCATCATTCTATTTTATTCTGTGTTTTATACACACGTTGAGAGAAATTGAAGCCTTAACAAGGTAATTTCTCTTTTTGATTATCTTGCATTTACTTTAAAAATCTTCTTTTGAGGGGTCAGGAGCACTAACATAGCAGTAGAGCATTTGCCTTGCACATAGGCGATTTATCCAGGACTGACACAATTTCCACCCCCAGCAATTCAGAAAATCCCCTGAGTATGCCAGACACTATTTCTGAGTGCAGAGTCAGGACTAACCACTGAGCACTGTTGGGTGTGGGCCCCAAATAAAAACAAAACAAAACAAAACAAAAATCTTTCTTTTCGATGTTCCTTCATTCATATTTTAACTAGTGATCATTTTATATTTATTTGATATGTAATTCCAGGGTAAAACTATTTAATAAATATATTAGTCTGAAATATGGTTCAGACAGCTTTCAGTTTGTATCACGTTGACCAAGTACAATGAGTTTAATTTTCACTATGAAATACTTGTTTTTGATCTTATATTTTCTAAGGTAAAAGTATAAATATGCATTCATTGAATATCTGATATATGCTTAAAACTGAACACGCAATAAGAAATCACTGCTCAAAGTATACTTACACTATTATTAACTTCTTGGCAACTATATAATTTTCATTTATGAATTAGGACTGTCAGGGATGTTCATGGATGAAATTGTCTAGTGGATGGAGTGCTAGATTTGAGACTGTGGAATTTAGTTCTATATAACTATAGGATGGAAGCTCAATTTCAAATTTCCTTTTAGGAAATAAAGTTTAAGATAATTTTTAAAAAGACTGAATTAGTCTCCATTTCTGCCAGCAGAAAACAAGAGTCTCTTCATACTAAAAACTGAATGTTCTTTTTCGTAATGTTTGACAATATCTGAAGTATGATGGGATTTTGCTCTGTTATTTTGATTTACATCTCAATTTATTAATGATATAATATATACCCCCCCACACACACATGGCAGGTCACAGTGGTTACTTCTGCCTCTGCTCTCAGAAATTACTCCTGGCAGTGTTGGGGAACACATAGATGCCAGGAATTGAACCCAGTCAGCAGTGTGCAAGGAAAATGACCTACTTGCTATGCTATTGTTGTGGTCCCAAAGCACATTTTTTCATTTGCCTTTGACCTTTGTATTTATTCTTTGAGGAAATTTCTTCTCTCTTTACCCAATTTTTGAAGAGGTAGATGTTTTATTACTGCTAAACTTTACTAGTGACTCATATATATGTTATTATATTTATTAATTTTTTTCATTAAATGGAAAATAATAATCTCCCTTTTATGAGGTAATCATTTCTACTGAGGTCACCAAAGCTTCTTAGTTTAATATTGTTTAATGTAGTCCAATTAGATTAACTTAAGTTCCATTAGCAATCTTGAAGATGACTTTATCTTTGATGTCATGGAGAGTTCTGTCTATATTTTTCTCAAGGTACCTTTGATTCCAGGCCTGATATTAAGGGTCTTTATTTATTTGGATTTGGCCTTTGTACATAATGTTAGAAAGTGGTCAGAATACAGTATCTTGCATGTAACAAATCAGGCTTTCTAGCATCACCTTTTGAAGAGATATTCCTTATTCAACTTCAAAATTTGTTCCTCCTTCATTAAAAATTAAGTTTTCAGTTTCCTGGGGTTCTGTGTTAGTATAGTTAATTCTACTCCACTAATCTGTGGCTTTATCATAATTATGATTTTGCATTACAGTTTCAATTTTTCCAAGTATTGCGTTAGTTATTTAGGATGCTTAGCTCTTCTAAAAATTCCTCTTTTATTTCTCAACAATGCTTAATAGTATTCTTGTATAAGTATTTCTCTTCCTTTCTTCAATTATCCCCAAGTAATTTGATTGTCTGAGGTACAATTGTGAATGGGATTTTAAAAATATGTATTTCTTCTCTTTTATTATACATATAAAGTAAAGCCATGGACTTTTGCATGTGAATTTTTGTAGTCTGTCACTTAGTATAACAATAAATAGTTTCTAAAATCTTTGTTTATAACATGTTAAGAACTTTTTAATATAGTATTATGTCATCTGCAGTTAGTGAGAGTTTGACTTCTTCCTTTATTCAGGGTGCTATTGATCTCTTTTACTTGTCCCTCAGCTATGGCAATTATTCTCAGTACTATGATAAATAGAAGTGGTCAGAGTATACAGTTGACTTGTGCTGGAACTACAAGAAAGGCTTTACTTTTTAACCATTGAGTATAATATTTTTGTTACTTAATGAAAATATGTGGCCTCAATTATATTGGGAAAAGATCATTCAAATCCCATATTATTGACAATTTTATCCTATATGATTGCATTAAGCATCAAATGCTTACTCTGCATTATTTAATACAATCATATAATATTAATAATTTTATTTTACTGAGATGGTGAATTATGTTGATTGACTTGTGTATATTAAACCATCTTTGCATCCCTGGGATGAATTCTATTTGGTCATAGTATACAAACTTTTGGATGAATAACTGGATTCTATTTGTATTTGTTGTAATTCTCTTTTTTCTTTTCTTTTTCTTTCTGATGTTTCTATCATTTTTTTTGTATCAAGGTGATGTTGGCTTCATAGAAACTGTTTGGGAATTTTCTGTTTCTTCAGTGTCTTGAAAGAGTCTAAAAGATATTGTCAATAGGCCATATGTAAGGATTCGGAAGATTTCACTAGTGCAACATCAAGGTCTGAGCTTTAGTCGTTGAGAAGCTTTTGTTTTTTTTATAACCTTTTCAAGTTCCTCAATAGTGTTAGTTATGTTTAGATAGTAAAAATAAACTAGGCCCAACTGTGAAATTTTATGGTTGTCCAAAAATGTGTTAATTTCTTCTAGGTTATCTTTTTATAGGGCATAGAGTTCCTCACATTTATCTGTGAGATTTATGTATTACCTTTTGAGTTTTTTTTCACTATATTCCACTATTGAATTTGAGGTTAGATGGTTTGTTTTGTTTAATTTGCTCTAAATATTAAGGATGCTATGTGATATATTATTTACTTTTTTATCTTACTGATCCAATATTATATCTCCCTCTATGGTTTTCATCATTGTGATTAATATTTGCAATGGGATATTTTTATTTGTGGGTCTCTTCAACAAAACCAAGAAGATTGAAAATTACCATCAAATACAATGGAGAAATGAAAATTGATGTAAACCATAATTGAAAAATGGAAACTGGGAGAGAGGGATAGAACGGTGGGTAGGGCATTTACCTTGCACAAGACTAACCCATGTTCAATCTCAGGCATTTCACATGGTCCCCTGAGCCAGCTGGGAGTGAACTCTGAGCTCAGAGCCAGGAGAAAACCCTGTTCATTGCTGTTTGGCCCAAAAAATAACAAGAAAGGAAACAATTCAAACACCTGGAATCTAATTATCATATTACTAAAGAAACAGGGTCAGAAAAAAATCAAGTAAATTAGAAAACTTCTCATAACAACTGAGAATGATGGTAAGAGCTAGTAGAACTTGTGGAACACAATAAAAGCGGGGTTGGTTTTTTTTTCCCACCTTTATTCTTTTTTTTTTTTTTCTTTTTTATTTTGGGAAAACTAAGTGGTGCTCAGGGTTTACTGGCTTTCTGTTCAGAAATCACTACTGGCAGACTTTGGGGACTACATGGGGTGTGCCCAAATCAAACCCCAGTAGGCTGCATTCAAGGAAAACACCCTGCTCGCTGTGTAATTGCTCCAGCCCCAACTAAAGCAGTGTTAAGAGGACAGGTTTTAGCTTTCCAAGCTATTTATAAGAAAGAAAGAAAAAGCCTACATAAACATCTTAACTGCACAGATTAAGAAATTGAAAATAACTAACAAAATAAGTTGAAAATAGACAGGAGGCATGATATAAGTTAGAGCAGAAATTAATGAACTAGAATCCCAAATAAAACAAGCCATAGGAACATTGAGAACCTATAAGAAACGAATAAATTCTTGAACTCTTTATCAAGATTGAACCAAAATGAGTTAGAATATCTGAACAAAACTATCAACATTAAGAAAATTAAAATGAGGGTCTGATCAGTACCACAGTGGGTAGGGCATTTGCCTTGCAGACACAAGTTTTATCCCTGGCATCCTATTAGTCCCCTGAACCTGTCAGGGGTGATTTCTGAGTACAGAGCTAAGAGTAATCCTCCAGTGCCACAAAACAATAAACCAAAAAAAATTTTTAAATGGCAATAAAAAGTTTTACAATAAAAGCAGGAGTATTGGTGGTGAGCAATAAGGTGTCTGCTTTGCCAGCGCTAGCCTAGGACCAACCATGGTTGAATCCCCCGACTTCCAATAATCCCCAAAGCCAGGAACGATTTCTGAGTGCATAGGCAGGAGTAACCCCAGAGCATCACCGGGTGTGTTCTCCCCTCCTCCAAAAAGAAAAAAACAAGACTTAAAATAAAACCAAGATGAGTTCACTAGTGAATTCTCTCAAAACTTTAAACAAAATCAACTGTCAATACTTTTTAATTCTTCCAAAAACTTTGAAGAAACAGAAATACTTGCATTACCCTGATATCAGATGCAGAAAAATGCATCAATATACTGAAAGTACTTGCCATACTCTAGACATTTGGGATATACCCTTAAAATCATAGATTCTCCTGCCATTTTTTGCATCATTGACGTAAATAGAAGCTTTGTGTCATCTCATAAATTTTGTCATCAGTTCTTATTCTTCTATTTAAATGTCTTTTTTTGTCAAGTCGTAAGTCAAATATCTTTCCTAAGAGTATTCTGTGAGTTTTATATGAAGTATTCCCAAAATTTATTCTAGATGGGGTGCTTTTTATGTTAACTTTATTTATTTGCTCTCATGAAGCTATTTAAACTTAAGCTACATCATTAAATAAAAATAAACCATAGCTCACCACCTATTTTCCAGAGCTTGTACCTGTATTTCAGCCAGATTTAATTATAATTCCTTATAAAATATAGTAACAATAGGTATTAGATCCACCAGCCATAATGTTTTTCTATAATTACATGTATGTCAAATCTTTCTTTTTGTTCATAGGAATTTCTACTGATATAATAAAACAAAATTAGAGCCTAAAGCAAAATGTAAATCATAGTATATAAATAAAGCTTAAATATTTTTAGTAATATATATTAAAGTCTTATATGATTTAAAAATTATCCTATGCTTTAGGATGATTCCCTTTTTGGCCTATGATGAAAAGAAACATTTATTTATTAAACCTCTTGTTTGTACATAATACAGGTATTGGCAGCAGTTTTTAGTGATACAATAATTATGGCCTATTTCCTCCTGCTTTCAGAAATTTTGCTTTGCCAATATCATCCCATTTAACTAATTTACATTATACAATTTCACATGATTTCTGGAGACAAGTCCATGTAGCTTTTATGGGTCTTTTGACTCATTATTTTATGAAAATATTTATTTGAGAGATCAGCGTTGCAGTTTTCATTCAGATTTTATAATTTTATTTGAAGAAACATCCTTAGGAAAAATAGTATGAGACTACATAATAAGCATATTTTCACAAACAAGAAATTCTGATTTTTCTCTTTCTAATGAAGTTATCTAACTGATAGTTTCACCAGCTTTTGAATGTTCCACCCATAATCAAACATATACAGCTCTATAGATAAAATAAGATTTTCCCCCACAAAAGACTATTTCGGATATTTCGATCTCTGCTAAAATAAAGTTCTTTCATTTGCTGACTAAACTCTCTCAAGAAGTTTCCCCATCAGGGCTGGAGAGATAGCACAGTGGTAGGGCTTTTGCCTTGCACCAGGGCAACCCAGGACAGACATAGTTTGATTCCAAGGGCCTGTCAGGAGAGGTTTCTGAGAGCAGAGCCTGGAGTAAACGTTTAGAGCGTCAGGGTGCAACCCCCAAACAAAGGGTGTAACCCCCAAACAAAAAACAAACAAAATAAGTTTCCCTATTATTTTATTTACATTTTTCATCCCACTACTAGTCCTTATAAGGGTAGCACTCTGTAAAAGAAAGCCCTCCGAAATAAAAAGAGCTATTTTTTTTTTTTACTAATGTGAACCTCCTAACATGGAGAACACTTATAAACATTAGATGTACATATTTCTTTATTCATGTAATTTTATTAAAATCAAATGAAAGATGATTTTATTGCTTTCTAAAAATATATTAAGCTATATACTTGACTTATGGAGGCCTTTTATGTTTTGCACTATAATGAAATGTTTTTTTTTTGTTTGTTTTTTTTGGGCCACACCCAGTGACTCTCAGGGGTTACTCCTGGCTATGCGCTCAGAAGTCGCCCCTGACCTGGGGGACCATATGGGGCACAGGGGATCGAACGACGGTCCATCCAAGGCTAGCGCTGTAAGGCAGGCACCTTACCTGCAGCGCCACCGCCCGGAACCTATCATGAAATGTTTTATATTGTTTTATAAAATAATAAGATTGTATTACATGTTATATATTCCCATGAATTTAAGAATGATTCTTTAAAGTAATCTTACTTTGAAGTGATTATCTTTTGGAAATTAACTCTTGAAAACTTTGGAAACTTTGGAGAAAGAAAGATAAATAAATAGTAGACAAACACTGGGTTCAGAGCATTGCACGGATATACTTGTTCGTGCCCACAGGTCAAGAACTTATCAGACATTTTGATAAAAAAAGAAATACAAATGGCCAAAAGGCACATGAAAAATGCTTCTCATCACTAATCATCAGGGAGATGCAAATCAAAACACAATGAGATACCATCTCACACCACAGAGATTGAGAACAAGCAGTGTTGGCAGGGATGTGGAAAGAAAGGAACTCTTATCCTCTGCTGATTGGAATGCTGTCTAGTCCAACCTCTATGGAAGGCGATATGGAGATTCCTCCAAAATCTGGAAATTGAGCTCCCATTCGACCCAGCTATTCCACTCCTAGGAATATACCCTAGGAACACAAGAATACAATACAAAAACCCCTTCCTCACACCTATATTTATTGCAGCACTATTCACAATAGTCAGGCTCTGGAAACAACCAAGATGCCCTTCAACAGATGAATGGCTAAAGAAACTCTGGTACATATACACAATGGAATATCATGCCGCCGTCAGGAGAGATGAAGTCATGAAATTTTCCTATACATAGATGTACATGGAATCTATCATGCTGAGTGAAATAAGTCAGAGGGAGAGAGAGAATAGTCTCATGTATGGGTTTTAAGAAAAATAAAAGTCATCTTTGCAACAATCCTCAGAGACAATGAGAGGAGGGCTGGAACTACCAGCTCACTTCATGAAGCTCACCACAAGAGTGGTGAGTGCAGTTATAGAAATAACTAAACTGAGAACTACCATAATAATGTGAATGAATGAGGGAACTAGAAAGCCTGTCTAGAGTATAGGTGAGGGTGGGGTGGGATGGAGGGAGATTTGGGACATTGGTGGTGGGAATGTTGCACTGGTGAAGGGGGGGGTGTCCTTTGCATGACTGAAACCTGATCACAATCATATTTGTAATCAAGTTGTCTAAATAAAGAAAAAAAGAATTAAAAAAAACTTAATCAAGGAAAATAGTGAGATCTCAAAAGCAGAATGAGCAGTTCAATGTGATTTTGTAGGAACAAAGGTCCAAATGAAACAGAATGGAAGAATTGATACTTACAGCTGATTCGTAGGAGGGGATTGTTTTATGATGAAAGGTTCATTTAAAATTTAATAAAGTGGGGCCCGGGAGATAGGATGGAGGTAAGGCGTTTGCCTTTCATGCAAAAGGGCATCGGTTCGAATCCCGGTGTCCCATATGGTCCCCTGTGCCTGCCAGGAGCAATTTCTGAGCAGGGAGCCAGGAGTAACCCCTGAGCACTGCTGGGTGTGACCCAAAAACCAAAAAAAAAATTTAAAATAAAATAAAATTTAATAAAGTATGTAACCTATAACAATAATACTTTTGAAATTAGGTTACAGAGTTAAGGAACAGGGACTTATGTATGTTAAAGTGTGCAAAGAAATTCTCACTGATATCTTGAAAACTAAAGTAAGCCTAAAATAAAAATTGTTTTAGCAAGCATAATATAAATAAACTTTTCTCAATGGGGATCATATTGGCTCAAGTTGTCACCCCATGATAAAAAAGTGACCCCAGTTAAAAATGATATAAATAGGAACTATGGCAAGAGATAGGGGTCAGTAAGTAGAATAGAAAGTAAACGGAAAGAAATAAGGTCAAAAAAGACCCATGTTTGGGGAAAGGTTGAAAAATGCTGGTAGAGATTATTGTGGATGATTGGAATATTACAAGAGAATGGAGAACATTGAGAATTTGAGTGACATGTTAACATATTGGGAGGTATTAGTATTGTAGCCAAGATGAACTCAAGCATTCATACTTTTGGTAAAATTAATTTTTTAAATATGTCCTTCACACATGTATAGAATATTGTCTTGATAATCCAATTTTGCTGATAATGCATACCCTTCTTGTGCTTTATTATGAATCAGTGTTTCTTGTAACCATTATCTAATCCTGGACTTAGGACTCCTGGTCATTATATATGTATCATATCTTTAAACAACAAATATCATTCAATAGGTTACAGTCTATTGATTAAAATAGAGAAAATCATCTTTCTTTGATTATGTGTCATTGTCAAAATTCTTAAATAATCACTCAATATTCAGAAAGGATTTAGTATGAATATTCTATTCCCAAGTTAATTATTGGTTGTGGTGAAACTTATTTTTAGTTACTGGATCACACTATGTTTATAGGTTTTGGTGAGTTGTTTATTTTAAACTGATGCATATGTTTGTAAGAAATTGCAAACTTAAATTGCAAGTTATTTTTTAAATAACGCCTTACTGGTTACATAAGTCTTAAAAGGAATAAGATTTATTTGAATAAAACAAGTCATTTAGTTCTAAAAAATGATGGTTTATTAACTGGTCAGCCTGTAATTTGTGCATTGTCAAATAAATTTTAGGAAATAAATTTTAATTCAATAGTTTATTAACACAGAAAAACAGTTATATCAAAGATATTTTATATTGAAAATTATGTTAAGTATGTTCAAATAAATATATTGTCCTAGGCTATAGATGCCTTATTTTTCTCTCATAATGTATATTTATTTAGATTGGCTTAATTATGTTTCAGAATTTATTTTAATTTATAAACTCTTGCTGAATTAATATTAAAAATAATTTTAAAAAAATCAATAAATATTTTCTGACCTTATGTTCAATACAGAAATATTAAATGAATTTTTAACTGACTCTGGTTAATACTTCCAGAAATAAATGCAGATATTCACTTCTTAAATTATATTCATTATTCAATTTAAAATTTATTTCATATAAATTTTAATTTGATATACATATTTAATTGATATAAAGATAGTGTCATAATTGTTACATGGGAGTCAGAAAAATAGTATAGCTTATAGGTTGAACAAGGGTTATATCCCAGGTACAAACTATAGTACCTTCCAGGAGGATCTCTGAGTCATAAGCCAATTGTAAGCCCTGAATACCAAATATAGCTTTCTAAAAAGGAACAAAAATAATATTCCATTGTTGAAAGAGTAAAACATTGAGAAAAAAAGGTAAGTACGTAATGTTATGTCACCTCAGTTTTCTGTGTTGTTTTTGTTTCTTACTTTTTTTTTTTTTTTTGGTTTTTGGGTCACACCCAGCAGTGCTCAGGGGTTACTCCTGGCTCCATGCTCAGAAATTGCTCCTGGCAGGCACGGGGGACCATATGGGGCACTGGGATTCGAACCGATGACCTTTTGCATGAAAGGCAAACACCTACCTCCATGCTATCTCCCGGGCCCCTCTATGTTGTTTTTGTAACTTCTCTCTTGTCTATGCATTTTACTGGTACCTGATATATGAAATGCTGTATGCATAAAGCTGAAGTTGGTTAAAAAGCTAAAAACATGGGGTCCATGAGGCGGCACTAGAGGTAAGGTGTCTGCCTTGCAAGAGCTAGCCATAGCCAAGGAAGGACCGTGGTTCGATCCCCCTGCATCCCATATAGTCCCCATATGGGGGATTAAACTTGGGGTCCTTCCTTACATGCTAAACTATTTTATGTTATGAAATATCTGGGCATTTTTAGTTCTACATACAACTTCCCAGTTTTTAATTATTTGGCTAGTCTTGGACTACAGATCATAAGACATTTGTTTAGTAAACCCTGGTTCTATTGTTTCCTGCTCCATACCTGGGTTAATTGTAATAATTTTATTTTGTTCATTGATTTATCTGCTTAATGTATATTGGCATCATTAATTTATAAGCTTACTTTTTTTTGGAAGTCTTTTGTAAGTCTTTTCTCCTCCATTTACTAACATTAACCTAGGCCTTATATATGTCAAAATAAAAGATTAGGCATTTATTAATTACAATTTCATTGATTACATAAACATTAATGAGAATGAGGATGCCATTTTGTAAAATAAGAAAAATGATTTTTTTGTTACATTAATCATAGTTACTGCTTTCTTTATGTATTTTAATTTTATTTTAAGAACAAAGAGGCTGGAATGCTGGATCGATAGCACCACTATATGATATTTGTTCTGTTTGCGTTCAATCTGGGTTCAATCTTAAGAGTCCATATGATCCGCTGAGTCTGCCAGGAGTAATTTCTGACCTCTGACTGTAAACCCAGGAGTAACCCCTGAGCACTGCCAGGTGTGACTCAAAAACCAAAAAAAAAAAAAAGATCTCTCGGATTGTTTTTTGGGTTTCCACTTCATTGATTTCTGCTCTAAGCTTTATTTCCTTCTCTCTCCCTATTTTTGGTCCCTTTTGTTGATCAATTTCTAATTTTATGAGCTGTGTCATTAGGCTATTCAGATATGCCCCTTCTTCCTTCCTGATGGGTGCCTGCAAAGCTATAAATTTTCCTCTTAGTACTGCTTTTGCTGTGTCCCATGGATTCTGATAATTTGAGTCTTCATTGTCATTTGTTTCCAGGAAAGTTTTTTTTTTTTTTTTTTTGGTTTTTGGGCCACACCCGGTGACGCTCAGGGGTTACTCCTGGCTATTTGCTCAGAAGTCGCTCCTGGCAGGCACAGGGGACCATAAGAGGAACCGGGGGATCAAACCGCGGTCTGTCCTAGGTTAGCGCAGACAAGGCAGATACCTTACCTCCAGCCCCACCGCCTGGCCCCAACCAGGAAAGTTTTGATTTTCTCTTTGATTTCATCATAGTAGTAGGCTATTTAATTTCCAGTTGTTAAAGTTTTTCTTCTGTGTGCCTTTGTAATTCACATCTAATTTCAGAGCATTATGATCAGCAAAGATAGCCTGAAAATTTTCTCTCCTCTTAATTTTATGAAGATGTTATATGTACCAGCATGTGGTCTATCCTGGAGAATGAGCCATGTGCACTGGAGAAGAATGTGTATCCAGGTTTCTGAGGATGGAGTGTCCTATATATATCTAGTAGGCCTCTTTCTTCCCTTTCTCTTCTCAGGCCCAATACATTTTTGTTGGGTTTCAGTCTGGTTAACCTATCAAGTCTTGAAAGGGCCGTGATGAGATCTCCTACAATTATTGTGTTATTATTATTTTCCTCTTTCAAATTTGTCAATAGTTGTATTAGATATCTTGCTGGTCTCTCATTAGGTGCATATATATTTAATATTGCGATTTCTTCCTGCTGTACATATCCCTTGATTATTACATGGTGTCCATCTTTATCCCTTATAACTTTTCTGAGTCTAAAGTTTACATCATTAGATATCAATATTGCCACCCCAGCTTCTTTAAGGGTGTTGTTTGCTTGGATGATTTTCCTCCAGCCTTTGATATTAAGTCTATGTTTGTTCTGACTATTCATGTGTGTTTCTTGTAGGCAGCAAAAATACACAAAAATACAATACAAAAAAATCCCTTTCTCACACCTATATTCATTGCAGCATAGTTTACAATAGCCAAACTCTGGAAACAGCCTAGATGCCCTTCAATAAATGAATGGTTAAAGACATTATAGTACATATACACAATGGAATATTATGCAGCCATCAGAAGAGATGAAGTAATGGAATTTTCCTATACATGGATGTATATGGAATCTGTTATGCTGAGTGAAATAAGTCAGAGGGAGAGAGATAAACACAGAATTGTCTCACTCATCTATGGATTTTGAGAAAAATGAAAAATATTTATGTAATGATTCTCAGAGACAAAATAGAGGAAGATTGGAGGGTCCAGCTCCTTACATGAAGCTCATCACAGGAATCATTTAGTGCAGTCACAGAAATAATTACACTGAGAACTATCATAACAAAATGTGACTGAATGAGAGAAGTAGAAAGCCTGTCCAGAGTATACGCCAGTGTGGGGTGAGGAGAAAGAACACTTAGAATATTGGTCATGGGAATATTGCACTGGTAAAGGATTACATATATATTAAAAATTAAAAAAAAAGAAAAGATACGGCCTCCCAATTCTTACCACAGGCTGTGTTCTTTACACTGAGTGTATAGAAAGAGGAGGTACAGTAAATGCACCCCATATACACCTGAACCCAGGCCCTTTGCCTGGTCTATATTGTGAATTGGGGGACAAAAAAAAAAAGAAGTATTGAAAATAACCCAGAAATCTAAGAAGTCTAAACTTTCTTTTTTGTTGTTGTTTTTTGTTTTTGTTTTTGGGCCATCACCAGGGACGCTCAGGGGTTACTTCTGGCTGTGTGCTCAGAAACCGCTCCTGGCTTGGGGGACCATTTGGGAGGCCAGAAATTGACCCAAGGTCCATCCTGGACCATCCGCGTACAAGACAAACACACTAGTGCTGCACCATTGTTCTGGCCCCTTTACTGGGAAATCTTTTTCGTTTGTTTGTTTTGTTTTTGGGTCACACCCGGCAGCGTTCAGTGGTTACTCCTGGTTCTATGCTCAGAAATCGCTCCTGGCGGGCTCGGGGGACTCTATGGGATGCTGGGATTCGAACCACTATCCTTCTGCATCAAAGGCACATGCCTTATCGCTGTGCTATTTCTCCGACCCCTTTGCTGGGAATTCTTTTTTTGTTTTGTTTTTTTTTTTTTGTTTTTTTTTGTTTTTTTGTTTTTTTTTTTTGTTTTTTGGGCCACATCCAGTGACGCTCAGGGGTTACTCCTGGCTATGCGCTCAGAAGTCACTCCTGGCAGGCATGGGGGACCATATGGGAACCGGGGGATCGAACCGTGGTCCATCCTAGGCAAGGCAGCAGGCACCTTACCTCCTGTGCCACCTCCCGGCTCCCAAGGGAATTCTTGATGTTCATCTGAATTTCATAAAATTTATAATAAAAAATCTAGACTCATACACTCAAGTTGTTCCAATTACACTTAAAATACTTCCAATAAATTAATCAAGTGCCCATGTCTACTTATAAATGACAATTAATTAAAATTTAAATAAATTCAGTTAAAAGTTTATTCTTCAGTATCATCTGAAAAATTTTAAGTGCCCTACTGCTGTGGCTTACTAATTACTGCTCAATCAAATAGGAAGACGGTGATTCTCTGGAGAGTATGAATAATTGTGCATGTTTATCCCTGAATATACTGAGGGTAGAATATTCTGATTAAAGAGGTTTATCTGTTATGCTTTTACAATGAAAAGACCAATTTATTTTTTGGCAATTTGCCCAGTGAAAGCAATATTAATGATGAGTCAGCATTCAAGTAACTATGCTCATTACAAAACAAGGATATTCTCCTTGAAAAAACAATTACCTATTGATTGATTCAAAAAAAAAATGGGGCCTTAGAGATAGTACAGCGGTAGGGTGTTTGCCTAGTACTCAGTCAATCCAGGACGGATGTTGGTTCGAATCCCAGCATCCCATATTATCGCCAGGAGCAAATTCTGAGCACAGAGCCAGGAGTAACCCCAGAGAGCCTCTGGGTGTGACCCAAAAGCCAAAAACAAGCAAACAAAAAATGCCCCTTTGTCTCACATACTACCTGAAGAGATTGTTTTGAGTAGTTTCTTTTGCCAGAATCTTTTGTTGTCTACTCAACCATCATTGTGTGTCACGGTGGACTGAGAAGCCCATGCAAAATCAATCACAAAGACAATAGTCTAAAATGAGAGAAGAGATTGAAAATGAATTATGATGTATTGAATTCTCCGGGGTTGCTTTGCTTCCCTTTTTACTTCTGACACTAGTCTACTTATAGACCCTTAACACTAAAGAAGGAAAATTAATTCAGAACACAAATCCAATATGGAGTTTCCCAGTAGATAAATGTCACTTTTTTTGAGGAACCTGAATTTGCCATACTAGCCAATGCAGTGTTGATTAATGCCTTGAAAATAAGACTTACTCCACTATAATTATATCATTAGTATTGGGACTAAGCTTTGCCTGAATTGTCGTTTCTCCTATTCAATGTCTAAGTATTGTAATTTCCTACCTAGGATGGACCACGCTTAGATTCCTATCCCACTCTACCCCAGCTCCCCATATGGTCCCCCCAAGCCAGTAGTGATTTCTGAGAGCATAGGCAGGAGTGACCCCTGAGTGTCACTGGGTGTGGTCCAAAAAAAGAAAAAAAATTACAAAGTTATATAACTAACACCACAAGTTTTTGAAAACATTAACTTTCAGAAATGAAATTTTCTTTAGAGTGTAAATATGTATTACCATTTTCTCTTCTGTCACTAATTTTGAACATTAGAATTAATCTTTCCTTCAGATTGCCTTCAGATTTACTAGTGTAATATAACATAGGAAAGCAATATTATCTACTTCAAAAGCCTATAAAAACTAAATTATGTATAAGATGGCATAGTAGATGACAAATGTTCTCAGTAAATGATAATGATTTTCTAATTTAATGATATGATTTTCTTTATTATACCAGTTAAAAATTTAGAATTTAGTTAATTTAGAAAGCTAAATTAACCAAAATTTAGGTTTAGAGGGAATGTTCAAGGTTAAAGGCATTTGCCTGTCATGAAATAAATTCTTTTGCCTTTCATGGAACCAACCAATACCTTGGCACTGCATATAATTTTTATATTAGTACCAGAACTAAGTTTTTTTTTTCTGTTTGACCTGAACTAAATTCTGAGCAAAGAGTCAGGTTTAGCATTACTAGGTGTGACTTACACTTCTCAGTCCCCTTAAAAAGCTTTCAATTTCTGCTTTGCTTTTTTTTTTAAATATGTGTGTTTATTTTACACTTAGAGGAACAAGAAAAACATATTGGAGACCATGATTTGGATATGAGACAACATGTATAAACTCTATTATTCCAATTCCACCTGAAAACCGCTGAGAATACTACCCATAAAACGCACACACAAAAAGAGATTAATTATTTTATATTTATAATATTACGGGTATTTTTGCAAACATTTACCTTCCTGTGCATTAATCTATCTACTTGTAATTTTTTGTTTGACTTTTTTTTTTTAAATCTGGTGATGTTCATTGCCTATGCCCTGCATGGTGCTCAGTGATTATTCATGGTGGCTCCCACATTGCCTTTTATCCCCAGAGCAAAGCATGTCATCCAACCCTCAGAGATATCTACTCAAATTTTTATAAACTTTTTGTTTCGTGAGATTTTATATTGTACTCTCTTGCAATAAAACAAGATGACATAATGTGTTTGTTCATTTACTTTCATTTCAGTTTATTTGTGTTGAGAGAAAAATATAATTAATCAATGCTTTAAAGCTAATCAATATTGGCACAAATTAAAGACTAATTTAGAACTTCTGGAGAAGAATGTGAAGAGAAAGACACATACTTCTCGAATATAATGTATGATATTCTCTCAGAGTTTTAAGTAGTATGTAAAGTATGTAAATACAAGTCAACAAATAGGAAAGGATTGATAATAAGATCCTGTTCTTGAATCTGCTGAAATATTACCTCAGAATACCATATTATATAATCAATGTATTTGAAATTATAAATGTATTGTAATGTACATAAATATGAATCTTCACCAACAGTGTACTGTGACTTATATGAGAATTATATAATAAATAAATTTAAGAAATGTGAGAAGAGCAAGAAGAAAGCCTGAATTTCTTGAACTGTTTTCTGTAGACAAGATAATTAATATGGTTTCTATAAAATTTATTTCATCTCACTATCTGAAATACTCTGAAGAATAACTTATAAAACAAAATATTATAGATGTTTAAAATATATATTAAAAAAATTTAAAAATCATGGGAGTCGGGGCCCAGGAGATAGCATGGAGGTAAGGCGTTTGCCTTTCATGCAAAAGGTCATTGGTTCAAATCCCGGTGCCCCATATTGTCCCCCGTGCCTGCCAGGAGCAATTTCTGAGCACGGAACCAGGAGTAAGCCCTGAGCACAGCCAGGTGTGACCCCCTCAAAAAAAATAATGGGAGTCATGTCATTAATAGGTGGTAAATATAAATCTTCAGTGTATTCATTCCTATAACTTCTACAGTAATACTACACTAATCATTTTAATTTGTGTATATTAAGCTTTAAGCAGTTTTTATTTCAGGTAAAAATATCTTAAAAAACATATATACAAACATTATGCATATATATAAGATAGCTTACATATATCTTAAATATCTTAAAGAATCATACATTACACATATGTATATAGATGAATGAATGAATCTATATTTCTGTATAGGTGCATGTAAAAAGATTGAAGTGTTTATATGCCTTAATTCCCATTTCTCATCCTTGCTTGATGCATAAAACACAATTCTGAGGTTTCTGGTCATTATTGTTTGTGAATTTAAGGCATCTCACCATATGTGCCTCAAAAATGCCTAATTGAATTCTTTGTTTACAAAACTATATGGCATTATATAACTACATATTGTCTTTTCATAGAATTTTACACTCTGAACAAAATAAATTTAAGTGAAAAAGAAGTAATATAAATAATGAAAGGAAGCTTCCTTGTGGGACATTTCAGATAATGTAAAATTTAAGCTACTATAGTTGCAAAGACTTCTGGATATTATCTGTTTCTAGGTACAGAATATAATAGTAAAACAAAGAGCCATTATCTTTCTTCTTTAATAATTTTTCACTTTTATTATAAGAAATTTATCAAGCCTCAAAATAGTTTTTTCTTATTTCTAATCCTTAAAATTAAATTTTTATTTTATTTTGAAAGAGAACAGTTCCCATATTACTTTCAAATAAATCATTAAGAAGTTTCCAAATTATTTGATTTTAAAATTGATATATATTTTCCCAAGTAGATTCTACAGTATGTAGAGCTGTATCCTACCTAGCTACTTCCACTGTTTATCTCTGATCTTCAGAGATCTATTGCAAGCTGGAGGGAGACATCTATATTGCTCTGCTTTATCAGCTCCCATTTCATCCCAAAATGTTCAAACCTATTTTCAAAGCACAAATGCGTTTTCTGCAGTCTTTTGCATTGCAACTCTGTAAATATCAGACATACTCAATTATGTTATAATTATATACTGAAGAAAGTGCTGTAATTTCATTATAGATATCTCTTAAACACAGCATACTTAAAAAAGAGATAGACCAAATCTATTGTAAAAATTGTTATTGGGACCAGAGAGATAGCACAGTGGTAGGGCATTTGCCTTGCACATGAACCTAGGTTCGATTCCTGTCATACCATATGGGTCCTCAGACTGCCAGGAGTGATTTCTAGGTTCAGAGACTGGAGTAACCACTGAGCACCACTGGATGTGAACCAACAACTAAAAATAAATAAATAAAAAGTATTTATTTGTTATGAAAATATAAAAACAAGTCATGTTCAATCTAAAGGAAACATATGATTTCAAAAAGCTCCTACTAATCTCTCGGTCAACAAGTACATCGAGGTAGAAGATTGGTAAAATGTTATTAAAAATAAAACTTATTCATTAATTATAAAAATAACAAGCTTAAGTAGATAGAAGAAAAGGATGAGGTGGGAAACTAATACAGCAAATGTCATCAAGCATTAGGCACTGTGTTATAAAAATGAAAATGGAGCAGTTAGCCCAATATCACTGTCATAGTATTTGTGTCAAGTTACACTCTTCTTAGCAGCAAGGCATTTAAGTGAAGCATGTACAGTAGCAAATAGTATAAAAAAATATTAGTTATTGGGAGCCAGGCGGTGGCGCTGGAAGTAAGGTGCCTGCTGCCTTGCCTGCACTAGCCTAGGACGGACCATGGTTCGATCCCCCAGTTCCCATATGGTCCCCCAAGCCAGGAGCGACTTCTGAGCGCATAGCCAAGAGTAAACCCTGAGCATCACTGGGTGTGGCCCAAAAAACCAATATATATAATATATATAATATATAATATATATATATGTATATATATATATATATTAGTTACCATTCTCTTTACATTCTCGAGACTTCGCTATGACTATGGCTCATCTCACAAATGTTTGCTAAAATCCACAAATTTATACATTTTGTTACCTGCAGAAGAAGTTGGAAGAGATATAGAGTTGTTTGATTAATTTCCTTTTCTATCATCCACTATTTTTCCAGGAAGTTTATTATTGATGCCAGTGAAATACATAACATTGATATTTCATATTCAGAAATCTATATCAAATAACAGTATACAATCACCAAGAAATACTAAGTTATTTATTTTGGGGGGGGGTTTGGGCCACACCCGGTGACGCTCAGGGGTTACTCCTGGCTATTCGCTCAGAAGTCGCTCCTGGCAGGCACAGAGGACCATATGGGGAACTGGGGGATTGAACCGCGGTCCCACCTAGGTTAGCGCAGGCACCTTACCTCCAGCGCCACCGCCCGGCCCCCCTACTAAGTTATTTTTTAAGCAACCTCTGTTTTTAATCTGCAAATATTAAACCAATTTTCTTAAAACAAAAACAAATATTGGATAAAATATATATTATTGAGTTGAAAAAGTATCAATTACTTTTTCCACTTATCTATGATATGTACATAATTCCACTTATCAATGATATTTACACACAAAATATGTATGCTATTTATTCAATAGTTGCTGAAGTTATAGTATTAAAATTTTGCTGAGGGGCCAGGGAGATAGCATGGAGGTAAGGCGTTTGCCTTTCATGCAAAAGGTCATCGGTTCGAATCCCGGTGCCCTATATGGTCCCCCTTGCCTGCCAGGAGCAATTTCTGAGCATGGAGCCAGGAGTAACCCCTGAGCACTGCCGGGTGTGACCCAAAAACAAACAAGCAAAAAATATTTTGCTGAGGTTTGACAATATTAATCAGAAAACACAAACATGATAGGAGGCTTATATTCCAGGAAACTAAAAAAAAAATACTGCTGAGAAAATGTTGTGATACATTTATAAATTAGTGTTTAGGAGACATAAAATAAGACTAATTAATCAGGTAAAGGCTTGATAAACTGTTCAGTTCCACATAATTTGTACGTAGGGATTATGTAGGCAAAGAAAAGTGAATATCACTCTAGATAAATAAAAGTGCCAATTATATTAAAAGATTAAAACTCATTATCATTCTTTCAGAAATAATACTCTCTAAATGCAAACATTTGAAATATGTTATAATTACAAAAGCAATAATTTGATGGTGATACTATAATCTTGAAATCAGATGCCATTAATCTTCTAGACAGAGCATGTATTTTGAGTACATATTACCCCTCCTCGGAAGAAAGATGTATTACTCTAATGTAATACATTTTATTAAAATCATTTTATATGTGTATGAGTATTTATCAGATATTCAGAGAATAGATTATAATTTTGTTGTAAGAAAGACATTTTCTTTTTTTTAAATTAAGGATGGTATGTTATTGGTATAAACCCTGTGAAGCATTTAAAATTATGTATTTATGCTAAATTTATAATTTTAGAGTGGTACTATAGGAATTTAACAGTCTATTTATTTTCTTTGTTTTTTATTGATTATAATGTGTATTCTTGTGCTATGCATTATGTGAAAAAAATAGAGAGTGTGTAAAGGAATCTGAATGTCCAGAAATGTACTGGAACACCCAACAATGCACCAGACCTCTAGAGAAGGCCTCAAACATGGTGTGTGAATACTCTAGGGTTGCATCTGACAATGCTCAAGAAACCATGTTGTGCCAGGAATAGAATTCAAGGCAAGTGGCATATTATGCATATGCCCTAACTACTTTAAAAATCCTGGTCCTATTTCTTTACATTTTTGAATAGACACTATATATAAGGCTGGATAGATAGTAAAGTGAGTACTTTGCTTACTTTGTTCAAACTTGATCTAGATTAAATTCTTAGTACTCAATATGGCACCATCAAGAGAGATTCTGAATTCAGAACCAGAAATAAACCTTCAGTTCATCTTGGTGTGGTCATAAAAAACTAAGAATTGGGGCCAGAGAGACAGCATGGAGGTAAGGCATTTGCCTTGCATGCAGAAGAACGGCAGTTCGATTCCTGGCATCCCATATGATCCCCCCAAGTCTGTCGGGGGCAATTTCTGAGCATAGAGCCAGGAGTAATGCCTGAACGCTTCCAGGTGTGATCCAAAACAAACAAACAAACAAATTAATAAGCATAGAATCAGTTACACATAGTAGTGTATATTAATTAAACTCAAATTAATTATTGAGCATATGCAAGATTATGATATACACATATATGATGTTTGTATACAGAGAAATCTGATATGACTTGAGAGATTCATTTAAGATATCACAGTTTTAAAAGCTAAAATGTTATAGGGCTGTTATTTTATTTTTCTGGAGACACCAGAAGAAAAACTTCTGTTTTATTCATGTTTTTTAGAAGTTAGTTTCACTCCGTGTATGGCTAAAAACATGTTTTTCTTGCTAAACTATCCTTAACCTTAAAGGATTATCTCTGATCTTTATTTGTGACTCTGAAACAGATCATAGAATTCTTATTACAGGGGACAGAGTGATGGTGCAAAGCAGTAAGGAGTTTGCCTTGCGTGCACTAGCCTAAGAGGGATCGCAGTTCAATCCCCTGGGGTCCCATATGGTCCCCCAAGCCAGAAGCGATTTCTGAGCGCATAGCCAGGAGTAACCCCTGAGCATCACTAGGTGTGGCTGATAAACCAAAAAAAAAAAATCCTGAAAAAGGGAATCTACTTAGTGTGTTTTGGAGGGATAAAACTACACCTGATAATACTTAGTATGTGGTGGTGCCAGGATTACAGCATTCTGGCTAGCTGTTTGCTGGGCAAGTTTCTTACCCGCTATTCTGTTATTTTGTCTAATTGGACATACTAGTATAATATAGACTTTCTCAATTTTATTTTATTATTTTTTTTGGTTTTTGGGCCACACCTGATGACGCTCAGGGGTTACTCCTGGCTATTTGCTCAGAAGTCGTTCCTGGCAGGCACGGGGGACCATATGGGGAACCGGGGGATCGAACCGAGGTCCCTCCTAGGTTAGCGCAGGCACCGCCTGGCCCCCAGACTTTCTCAAATTTAAAGCCTGTGTCTTTAATTAAGGTTATAGAACTCATTTTCACACAATATACAATAGTCATATTTTCAATTTGATTATCAAAAATATATAGCTACCTTAACTATACAACCATATATTAAGAGAAAGTAAAGTTAAATTAAACAAAATTTGTTTGTCTGATTTTCTTTGTTTTTTTTTTGTTTGTTTGTTTGTTTTTTGGTCCGCTCCCAGTGGCACTCAGGTGTTACTCCTGACTCTGCACTTAGAAGTCGCTTCTGTCAGGCTCGGGGAACCTTATGGTATGCTGGAGATTGAAACCAGGCCAGTCCTGGGCTGGCCATGAGCAAAGCAAATGCCTTACCACTGTGCTATCACTCTGATATTTTGAGGCAATTTTTAGTTGTTCAATAAATGTTTTTTAATTTCATTCATTAAACTATATCCCAAAATACCATATTTTATGGAAAAATAATGCATGTGAAGTACTTGGAATTTTTAAAGAGCTATATAAATCAAAGTTGTTATATTTTCTGAAATAATAAGTAATAAAATACAGTGGCTGTATATAGAAATATTTAGAGAGAAACCTTTCATCTAAAAATTGAAAATTGTCAGTGACAATCATTTATTTGTGAGTTTGGTCACCTGGAATTCATTTCATAAATGCTATTGAATCAAAAAAAATAACAGTAGTTTTCAACTTGTGAGCTGCACTCAGGATAGTTTAATGGGGCCAAAAGTAAATGGAGTGAATAGGGAAAGGGGAATAATACTGGATTAGGTGATAGAATTACTAGACTACTAGATACTAATTAGATACTAGATTACTTGATACTAGATTAGATTATTGCATAGGCTAGGGAATTCACAGCAAATAAACAGTTTAGGAAGGATCATCATATAAAAAAGGCTGAAAACCATAACTTAGAGCTATGAATGAATATTTTAAGTTTATATTACTAATTATTTTTCCCACAGATGTAAATATAAATTGGTAAAATTTAGTATAATCTTAATGCTTTTGAAATATTTTCAGATAAAATGTGAAAAGGAAAATAGTATATTTCCATCTATTTTTTGGTTTTGTTTTTTCTTTTTTTTTTTTTTTTTCTGTACACACCCTGTGATACTTATGGGTTACTCTTGAGTTCTAAGATCTAAAGGACTTACTTTTGGTGGTGCTGCATCCAGATATTACTTATTGCAGTCTCTAGGGATCATATTGGATGGCAAGGATCAAACCAGAATTAGCCCAGAGAAAAACAAATACCTTAGTCTCAATACTAATGCTCTGGTTCACACATTTATATTTCTAAGGTTTGACTATATAACTAGATAGACAATAATTAGTTGATATTCTTTACTGATTTGAATAATGACAGCATGTCCACAGTAATTTATGTCTGCATGTATAGCCTAATATATTCAGTAAATATATTTTATAATATACTTCAATGTTATTAAGTAAAAAACAACCTTTATATTTTAAATGAATATTAAAAATGAGAAGAAAATTAAATCCATTCTAAATACCTACAACAAATATAATCATATTTACTGAGCTTTGTTATCAAAAGTCTTTCACTTTAAAATTTAATTTATAGTAAAACATTTTTTAATATTCTCAAAATGGTTGTAAATATTATTTTTTATTTCCCAAAGAACTGAAAGTGCTTTATCACAGTAATTTAATCTAACAATGATTTCCTCAGTACCTAGAAGGTGGCTAGCACTCGACTGGAGCTGGTTTCGGAGAGATTTGGAAGTCCTTCATAAATTAAGTTTCAGGAAAAAACATGCCATGAAAGGTTTACAGATTAGGCTTAAGTGTTTAGTCCTAACTGCTAGAATAAGAGTATATGTACCTGTCACTAATAAACATTAGTATAAATTTTGCATTGAAATTGTCCATTTAAGCCCTGAATGCAACTGTGTTTTTACATATGTGTAGATTTATGTCAATATGAATAATTGTTTCTCATTTAGGTTGCTTTAATAATGAAAATTAAATAGCCTTAGGGAATTTTAACTATTCAGTATCATAAATCTTATATTTGTTCTACAATTGTAAGGATGGCAATGACCATAAAAAAGTCACCTTTGTGAACATTCTAATCTTAATTACATGTTTGCTTCATGAACTCATCTAACTGAAATTTTATGATTGGAATATAATTTACAGATGTAAATTAAATAATTACCTAACACATTTCCAGAGCTACTGGGACTGCTGATATGAAATCTGATCAATCTTGTGGAGCTTACTGTCTCCTGTGAATTGAAACAAGTTTAGAAATTCATAGTCTGTTTTATTGTCCCTGAAGCCTGACCATTTAGATCAAAAATTTGAGAAAAATAATAAAGAAAATATATTATCTGTATCAAAATTGTGGCAATCAAATGTGAAGATTTAGTAAGTCATAATTTTATCTGGATAATTTGAAAGAAATGGACCAGAATAACACTTGTCCAGCACTCATGAAAATTCCTGCCGAGTATTGTGCTTCTACAGAACTTAGGGAATCATATGTTATTTCAGACATAATCACAAGCAAAAAATTATAATGTCATATTTCTCTATTTTTTCCATATATTGGATTTATTACTAATAAATAAAAACAAAATTTGATATAATAAGGAAAGTGCAACTTAATGTAGTAGCGTTTATTATAGAGGCATACACAGTGCGTTGTTAGCATAGAGAAAAGAAACATGCCATATCATTGAAGAATTTGGAGAGGCCGAAGAAGTTTCATACTACCCAAATCTTCTCCTTTAAGACTGTAAATAATATTGAGAAGTGAAACCTTTCTTCAGAGAGAAATCTCACACTGCTCAAAAAGATATATCCTGAAAATACAATAGAACACTTCATGCTATTTTCCCCTGACTTTGTTCTCCCTCATTCTTTGCCTCCCATATGTGCTAATTAGCCAAAAATCTTTATAATTCTTTACCAGATAAAAAGGTTCTTAGCTGATCCCTCTCCCACTCTCTCTCCTTCCCTCTCTCCCTCTCTCCTTCCCAATCTCCCTCTCTCCCCCTCTCCTCTCTCTCCTATCCTCTACCTCTCCATCTTACTACTTTATCTCTCCCTCTTCCCTCTCTCCCTCCCTTCCTCTCCCTCTCATCCTTTGTCCCTTTGGCTCTCTCTCCCTCTCCCTCCCTCTTATTCATTTCTCCCTTTCCCTCTCTCCCTTTCCATCACCTCTTTCTCTCTCTTTTCCTCTCTCCCTCCTTCTCCCTCCTCTTTATCTCTCACTCTCCCTCCCTCTCCCTCTCTTCCTCTCACGCCGTTCTCTCTTTTCCTCTCTTCCTCTCACCCTTTCTCTTTCTTCTTCATCCCCCTTTCTTCCACTCCCCCCAAAAAGATTCTTAGCTGTTAGTGCCTATTCTTGGAATAACAAAAAAACCTATTCCATATTGTATTATTTTTCAATCTATAATCACTCCTTGTTCTGTAAGATATTTAGATATACTATTTAATTGTAGGGACAATTATAAACAAGAAAACATCCTTTTATAGAAAATTAAACCCCAAGAAATATATTTAAAATAATATGAAAATAAATTGATATTTGATATATTTTCATATGGTGATAATTTATATGATGTAATGCCACTTGGAAACAATGATATTGGAATCATGTTTAACTAATATGTAAGCAACAATTAAAGAGAATGGCTAGGAGAGGTCTTTAAATTGCCTTGCAGGAGATGGCAAGCAAATTTGAATTTAAAAAACAGATGAAGCTTGGCTCTATAGAATCATATTGTTACTTCTTATTATTTTAGTTATAATATTCTCTGAAATTAGAAAACTACAGTTTCATAGATGAGAGTTTTATCTATCTTAACTAAATCTATAAAGCTGCAAGTGGATTCAGTGATCTTTATCTCCTATCAAAAGAAGCATGAAAATTGTGTTACACCAGTACTCTATCATATTTCACAATTAAAAATAAAAATGTTGACATATTACATTACATTCTGCTGATTTTATTTGAACTTGCTATTGATTTCAGACACATTGTTCAAAACATTGACTCCAGCTCTGTAACTTGTGTTAATTAAACCACATTCCATGTGGGACCCAGTGTAGACACCTGAGTCAAAGTGTTAATCCAAGTAACAGTTTTATTTGTTACTAAATTATTCATTAAGAAAATTAAATTTGCTTAACACTGTGAAATATACTTGAGTCCCAATAATAAGTATAGAGAACAAAAATCTTACTTTTTAGAGTCTATAGAAGTCTATGTGGAACTCATGGTTTATTTAATATTTAGAGGCAAATCATTTTTTGATTTGATAGTGCTATTTTAACGTATGATTACTCGTGAATATAATCACTTGTTAGTGTTCCTTCTTCACACGTTAAACTTTATACTTGTTTTCTTAGAACACAAGAGCTAGGTCTATGGCTATAATACAGATGGTATGGAACTGCCTTGCATGCAGTCAATGCAGATTTCTTTTTGGAACCTCAAATGGGACTCAAGTACCACCAGTAGTGATTTCTGAGGAGAAAACAGAGAGACACTAAGAATTGTTGGCTGTTTACTAAACAAAAGAAGAAAATAGATATGGGGCAGGAGCGATATCATACCTGTAGGTCACTTGCCCATCACGCTGCTGATCCAGGATGGACCTCAGTTCGATCCTGGTGTCCCATATGGTTCCCCCAAGCCAGGAGTGATTTCTGAAGGATTAGTTAGGAGTAACCCCTGAACATCCATCACCGGATGTGACCCCAAAAACAAACAAACAAAAGAAGATAAATAATGTTAAAAGTGTTATTCATCAGAAATCTAGGGAGGAATACATGAGATTGCAAAAAAAGTGAAAGTGCTAAATTAGCTGTTATACAAACTTCTGTAATGTAGAAAAGTAGGAAAGACTATTACAGTTTGTTTACACATAAGAAACAAAATAGCAGCTAGCAAATCAAAATCAAGTAATAAATCTGGCTTCCTGTACTGTGGATAAGGGTAAGGATATTTAAAATTACACTTCTAATATTTTTCTGTGGAAACATAATCATATATTCTGTGCTACATATATTACATTGTGTATCACAAAAGGTTTACTAGAGTCACTGTAATTAGAATTACTGAGTTAGGAAATTATGTTCTGTTATTTTTTTTTATTTAGGCATCCTTTCTATAAAAGTAGGTTATGGAGGACTACATTACTTTTTTTATCTAAAAGGATATTGTTCTTGCCAACAAAAGAGTATATAGATTTTTACAGTAAGAGTAAACAGATTATTTTAAGATGTATGGCAGTAAAGTTTAAGTTTTATTGACAAGAATATTGTATCAGTGTGTAAAATGTTTGCTAACTATCTCTTGAGATGTCCTAAAGAGAAATTAAATGCAATATGGCATGGAGAAGTAAACTGAAACTATAGCACATTATGAAATTTTTTTTTCGGTTTTTGGGTCACACTCGGCAGTGCTCAGGGGTTACTCCTGGCTCCATGCTCAGAAATTGCTCCTGGCAGGCACAGGGGACCATATGGGGCACCAGGATTCGAACCAATGACCTTTTTCATGAAAGGTAAACGCCTTACCCCCATGCTATTTCCTGGGTCCCACATAATGAATTTTGTGATGCTGGTTTATTTTATTTTATTTGCCAAAAATTTTCACCAAAAATAAAGTTTTCACAAAGAAGTCAGTTAATAAATTGATAAAAATAATTAAAATTCAGGCTATTTTTTAATTTAATCTTCAAGATCAAATTATTTTTTCCTAGAATATTCTTGGAATTGTATCTATTTTTCCAATTCATGACACAACACTATATTGACATCATAGCTATGCACGACAAGCAAAATGCCCACAATCTGGATTAAATAACATATAGAAATTCAGAAGTCACTCATTATACTGTTAAAAAAAAAAACTGGGTAGGGGCCCAATAGATAGCATAGCAAGTAGTTTTCCTAGTACTCGGCAGATCATGTCATCCTAACGTGTTGTTCCAGTCTGCCAGTCATTTTCTGAGTACCGAGCCAGTGGTAACCTCTGAGGGCCTCTGTGTGTGACTCGAAAACAAAAACAAAACAAAACAAAAAAATATTTCTTTGAATGTAAGGGTATGTATAGAGAGACAATAACTTTGTACATTTGATTTGTATATGAATTAGCATGTAAATATTGTAATTGAATTAGCTTTTTTTTCTGATTCTAAGTTATAACAAGTATGATAAATATTTATGTATATCCTTCATATGCTCTTTTATTCAGCGTGTATCAGGAAAAATATACTAATAAGCAGTAATAAAAGTCTAACTGTAGGTCACATCACCAAAGTGTTTTTTATATTTCTTCTCTATTTAACTAGATTGATCCTGGTAGTTTATTTTGATTTGTTTAATTTGAGAGCTGATAAACTGCCTCCATTCCCTGAACACACATGGAAATTCTCAGGGGTTCTCTTCTCAGGGGTCACTCCTGCTCAGAGGAATATATATGGTGCTAATATCAAAATAATTTAATAATTCAATCTTTTTTTAAAATGAAAAAATGTGCTTGAATTTTTCGTTAACTTTATTCAGAGTAGCTTTCAATAACATTCATTTTGCAAAGTTTACCCAATTAGTTCCTTTTATCTTTTTAAATTCTAGGTGAGAAATTTTTCATGAGAAAAATCCATTAAAGATTCTGGCAGAATAAAGTATCTCATGATAGAAATATATAACATTTTATTTAATTTTCATGGTATGTTTTCTTATCTCTCCTTTGATTTTTTGTCACTTATGGAAAGAGCTTTTCCATATATGTTTTAATACTACTCTAAGATCAAATAATAAATTTATTCAGATATATAGTTAATGCTTATCAAAGTATTGAATTAATAAATGTCAATTTTCTAGTAATCATTTGTAATTTACATCTTAAATCCTTCATATTTTCTATTCTAGAAAAATGTCCAAACTCTAAGGTTCCACATCATTTGTTTTAAAGATTATTTCTCCTATAGATAATTATCTCTACTTGATAGTACTCTAATTTAGAGATGAATTTATTTTCTAAATATATTATTGAAATATTACTTTACAATATTTTAATAAAAGGATCTATTTTTCACTTGCCTATGTTCTCTGTTCCTGAACATGTAAGAGTTTCTAAACTTAATATGAATAAACGAATGGATTTATGGGCAATACACACATTTATAGGTACAGATGCATAGTATATATTAATTATATTATTGCATCTAACCATGTTCAGATTATATAATGTATCAGCACATATTACTACAGAAAAGCATGTATATGCTCCAAAATTTAGATGTAGATGATATTGATGAAGAAAAAGTTGACAGAGAACACTGATTGTAGAGATGTTGTTATATTGTCATACATTAATTTTCCGACAATTGTTATTTAACGTGACTCTACTAAAGGCAAATAAAGCAAGAAAATGAACAATTGGTTTATTGGATTTCTTTTACCCAATTTCTTTTAGTAAATTTATTTTACCATTTTTTAATTACAGATATGATAGAGGCATCATGTTAGATATGAGTGAGATAAAGATAGAATATTTTTAGATAGAATTATGTTTTAATGATTAAAACCATGTATCTGACAGAAATGGTTTCCTAATCCTGGATCACAAAACAAAGTGCAATGGAAAACATGTGTTTTTGTGTTGATTAATTTTGAAATAACAGATTCTTGTATTGCATTTTATTCTATTTAACTATGCACTTTTTAATTATAAAATAATTGTTTTATTGTTTTATCTACCTAGAGGTCTCAAAGTTACTAAGAAAAATATTGGTGGGGGGCCGGGCGGTGGCGCTGGAGCTAAGGTGCCTGCGCTAACCTAGGACGGACCGCGGTTCTATCCCCCGGTCCCCCGTGCCTGCCAGGAGCGACTTCTGAGCGAATAGCCAGGAGTAACCCCTGAGAGTCACTGGGTGTGGCCCAAAAACCAAAAAAAAAAAAAAAAAAAAAAGAAAAAAATTGGGTGGGGTCACACCCGGAAATGTTCAGTGGTTACTCCTGGCTCTGCGCTCAGAAATAGCTCCTGGCAGGGGGCAGAGCAGTGGCACAAGCGGTTCAATCCCTTAATGTCCCATATGTTCCTCCAAGCCAGGAGTGATTTTTGAGCACATAGTCAGGAGTAACCCTTGAGTGTCACTGGTTATGACCCAAAATGAAAAAAAAATTCCTGACAGGCTTGGGAGACCATATGGAATACTGGAAATCGAACCATTGTCCACCCTGGGTGACCACGTGCAAGGCATCTAACTGCCCTACTGCTGTTATCCTCCTGCCTCAGAAAAATATTTTAAATTGTATATATTTTCTTTTGAAAATTGTTTTGATATATAAAATTTTAAAAATAGGTATGTTGTTTTATTGATAACTATTGTCAGCTATTTTCTAAACATTTTCAGGAGTGTGTAATGAAAGTTTTTCATCATATAAAATATATATTTTCATACTTAAGAAATTAATTTCATATTCTTTATCAAGAAAGCTTCATGAAGAAACAATTTTTAAGTCTCGAAATTTACAGCAATATAAAAAATAATATGACTATTTGAGTGGAAAATACATTATTGAATAATTGACTTATTAAATCCTGTGTATAGGTAATATATATTTATAATATAATGAAGTTACTTTGTAACATGTTTTATAAAATAGATTTATTTTCCTGAGAATATGTATAATATTCTATAGATTAGCCCTTTAATTTTAATCTTCAGCAGAATAGATGATGCTCTGAACTTCCCAGTATTGATTCCAAATTACAGATTCAGGACTTGAGTATAGCAGAGTGTGGCCCAAATGCAAAACCAAAAGATTGAATTTTATATAAATTACCTAACCATGAAATAACTTCAGGGAAAGTAATTCAGATGAAAATTTGCTACATAGAATTCACAAATAGAATAAAGCATATGTGAATAATTGGGTAACAGTTACATCAGGCGTAGTGAACATCTGTCAAGAGCACAGATGTTAACTGCTATTTGGAGAAGACAGCATATTAATTCATAGTAATTATTTCCAATGCTTCAAAGACTTCAGGTTGACAAGATACATTTGTTTTCTTCTACATTTCATTTTTTATGCTAGCAGATATTCCATGAAAACATGCATGCATTTCACTGTAAAAAAATATGACAGGCCCATCATTTAGAACTCTAACTCTGACACAGAAGTGATAAGAAAGATCTGAGAGCATTCAGTCTATCCCAGACTGAGTTGAGTAGTCCTAAGTGTTGTGAGTAAATGTGAAATTGCACAAAATATAAGGACAAGATGAAGAAAATATTAAGAGCTATACTTATAATGCTTAGTCTTCCTTTTTTTGAGTGGGGACACACATGGCAATACTCAAGGCTTAATCCTAGCTATACTAAGAAATCACTTATTTTGGTTCCCAGAGGACCATTTGTAATGTTTAAGAATAAATCTGGGTTGGAAGCATACAAAGCAAGAGCCCCACCAACTATATCATTGCTCTGATAATACTTTGCTTTATTTAGGTTACTATATTTTATCCTTACAACACCCATATGTGATATATTATATGTAAGAGAGAAAAACTGAAGGAATTATAAGTAAATGAAAAGGATGGTATCCAAGGAAGCTAGAAAACAATCGATGCACAATTTCTATGAGATTAGGCTATAAATCATCAAGCTATAATTAGATGGAAATGAGTACAAATATGTAACTTAATGTGTGCTATATACATAGATTTGATTATGCAATGGGTCTGCTTGGTGTGCATCAACGACATGTTCCTTTTTCAATATGTTCTTTGCACATTTCAAAAATATTCAACATCTGCTACTTATGAATATATGAGTCAGCTTTTCATTCAAAGTATGATTAACTGAAAATTTGTTTCTTTTTTTTTGGGGGGTCCACACCCTGTGACACTCAGGGTTACTCCTGGCTATTCGCTCAGAAGTCGCTCCTGGCAGACACGGGGGACCATTGTTAAAAATACTAAATAGTTATGCCATTTCAGTCTTTAACTTTTCCTACTGTTCGTACTTAACTGCCTTGTTATTTTTACATTTATTTTGAATGTTTGTATATCATTTGCTTTTCAATATGGTATTGAATCATAATCTTTAAATCTATAAAATTATGATATAATGTATGTCTGATTATATATCATATATAGCATGCATATAATATATGATGTATTATACTTTATATGTATACAAACAAAACCGGGGTATCGAACCGCGGTCCGTCCTAGGTTAGCGCAGGTAAGGCAGACACCTTACCTCCAGCGCCACCACCTGGCCCCCTAACTGAAAATTTGTATTTTATTAATTGAACTTTAAGTAAATGAATGCGTTTGAAAGCATATGATAGTACATAGAAATTTTAAAAATACGAGAAATTAAAGAGTGAATACATCGATGTAATCATTATTTAAATAATAACTAAATAACTTTATAAAATATGTAGAAAAAATTCGGTGGATCATGAATTTTCTAATAAAATATATTTAAAGGACAAAGATCAGGATATCCAGTTGTAGTAGAATGTTAGAAGGAAAATAAGAGAGAATAAGATATGCTTTAATTCCACAGTAAGCAGAAGTCTAGTATATACTAAAAGCACCTCACCTACTTTAAATTGTTAAAAATATATTGATGCTTAAATCAGCATTTAAATTGCTAAAATATTTTAATGTTTAAATTAACATCTTAGGGGCTGGAGAGATAGCACAGCATTGGGGTGTTTGCCTTGTGTGCTGTAGACCAGGGAGGGACCCAATTTTATTCCCCACATCCTATATGGTCCCCAACCTCCAGGGGGAGATTTCTGAGTTTAGAGCCGGGGTGAACCCCTGGGTCCCGCTGGTTGAGGCCCAAACAAAAAAACAATCGATCAAGTTTAAATTTAACATTTAAGAAATGAAATATAAGCCGTGAAAATATGTAAATTTGAGGGCTTATATGGTTTTCCCAGATATATTAATCATGCAGCTATATTTGAGCACCTATAGTTATATAAAGAAAACTTGTATAAAGAAGATACTTTCTGATAATATATTAAAATATTGAAGTAACTGGTTTAGAAGATTTTCTTGCTTTTAAGTGTACTGAATTTTTTTTATTTCTTATTTATTATGATCATCCTCAAATAGTTAGTATTCATTCACCACCATACTTGGACCTATATTTTATCATCTCCCATTTGAGCTCCTATAAGAATAATTATGTTCACATAATCTGATAGTTATTGACATTCTTATTTGGTTTTGTTGACTGTGTATATTTCTCTTTATAGGTTTCCCCTTAGTTTTATTGGATCATATGCCAGATTCTCAGATTTGTGTTGAAAGTCCTTTACCTGAGTGCTCAGAGAAACTTGTGTTGCTGGGAATCAGATCCAGAGCTCCTATATGGAAAGTATATGCTCCAAACCTATGAGTTATCTTGCAACCCATGTTTGATTTATGTCTTCATGAACCAAAAAAAAAAAATCACTATTTGTTGTTGTTCATATAAATTCCCTCTCGGGGCCAGAGCAATAGCACAATGGTAGGGCATTTGCCTTGCAAGCGGCAGATCCACGTTGGACCTTATTCAATTCCCAGAGTCCCATATGGTCCCCTAGACAGGAGCGATTTTTGAGTACATAGTCAGGAGTAACCCCCGAGCATCACCAGTGTGACCCCAAAACAAACAAACAAACAAACAAAAAATATTCTCTGCATCCAGTCTATAAAAATTGTTATAGATAACATTCATTTTGTAGACAATAAAACAGTATTTTATTGTATGTGTATAAATGTGTGTGCACACACACATATGTCCTGTTTTCTATCTTTGTTTCACAGCCTGACAGGGATTAAACTACTTTTTCAGGCATGCAGAGTTCTAGTCTTTTTAGAATAATAGCCATAATCAATTGTGTTTCTCTGCCTGCAGACCTCAGAGGACATTTTAACTTCAACTTTGACTTCAAATTCTAACTTCCCTAAATAGCTTATAAATGGGTTTTAAAATGCTCCATCTAAATTACTTACAGGCTTTTTTTTTGTTGTTGCTACTCCAGTTCCTGGAGAAAGAGCTTTCCCAGTAATCAAGATTTTTAACACTTCTAAAACCAACTCAAAGTTACATCCTATCCCTGAGGAATTTTACCTCCTGAAGTATATGTAACCTTAGGTATTATCAATAGATATGATGTTCTTAATTTACAATTTGAATCAGCTCTTGTTTGAGCTGTTAAAAATACTAAATATATTTATACCATTTCAGTCTTTAACTTTTCCTACTGTTCGTACTTAACTGCCTTGTTATTTTTACATTTATTTTGAATGTTTTTATATCATTTGCCTTTCAGTATGGTATTGAATCGTAATCTTTAAATCTATAAAATTATGATATAGAGTATGTATGATTATATATCATATATAGCTTGCATGTAATATATGATGTATTATACTTTATATGTATGACATATATTTATGGTAGGATATGATATATATGATTATGCTATAATTTTCTAACTTATCTTGTTGTTCATACTTCATGATTCATTATTTTTACATTCATTTGAGTAGCTTTATATAATTTGCCTTTCAATATAATATTGAATAATATTTATAAGTATTATGATATATGTATCTTATATGATATATATGATATGATAATAATAAATATGTAGACATGTATACATATCCATATATATGACAAAGGATACTGTTGCTGTTGAGCTTTGTAAAAAGGGAATGGCTAGAGGTAGTCTGGAGAACATGATTCCACTTCTGGGTTTGCCCCAACTCATCTACCTGTGATGCTCAGGACTTCCAAATCTGCTCCCATTATCTATGCGATATGGCTTTCTATTTTAGAACAACTCTGAAATTCAACAAACTATTGTCTGGGCCCCATTAATCCTAAGTAGCATGAGATTTCAAACCCTCACAGTTAGGATATGCACCCTTAAGTCAGCTTGGAGACATTACAGAAATTGACCTTTACCAATGCAACCCTAAATATTAAGCAGAGTCAACAGCTAGGGGGAAAATGATGCATGCATCTAGATAGTGGTTCTAGGTAATAAACTTTTTGAAAATAATATTATTTAAAACAAAATTGCTTAACTTTGAAGTTGACTAAAGGCATGGAGATCATATCCTTTTGAGATGCAAATCCTAATATATTTGTGTATTTGGAGTTAAATAACTGTCATCCCTCCTAGAAAATGGTGGATTCCACTGTTGAAGAAAATAAAATTTATAATAATATAAAAGTTCCATCAGAAGGGTTTCGTACTTCTTGTGGCAACACTCATACCAAGACAATTTTAAAGAACTATGTGACTATATATAACCCAAAGCCATTCTCTCTCTCTTTCTCTCTCTCTTTCTCTCTCTCTCTCTCTCTCTCTCTCTCTCTCTCTCTCTCTCTCTCTCTCTCTCTCTCTCTCTCTCTCTCTCTCTCTCTCAGGTCAATATAATATCATCAGCCACTCAGGCTATTTATATTTCTAACATATCTAACATATTATACTATTTTCCAGCAGAGCAAAAGGGTACACATCAGTCAAAGAGATCGGCAGTACCATCTTTTCTGAGGGTTCCCCAACTGTCACTAAGATTAAATTAAATTATAAAGATACTCTACATAGATTTGGGTCTAGTTGTTCATTTTTTAATTCATTTATAAATCTAGGTCTTTAGTTAAAAATAGCTTTAAATTATCCTCAGATTTGTACCTCACCAGCATGACTTAGAACTACTAACTCAATTTGTTTTATGACTAGACTTGGAAAATGTGTTAATATATTTGGTTTATTTTTGTATTTGTATTTGCTCAATTGTTTGGTTGAGTTTGATTTATTTTAATGTAGATGGGAATTTATTTTATTTTTATAAATTTCCCCAGTGCTAATTTTAGAGATTTTGATGAGTATGTAATGATAAGACACACCCCATAAACTGTATTTGTAAAAATATCTTTGGCCATTGTGTGTGCAAATAGGTTTGGAAATCAACTCCAAACTCAGTTCAATATTTACTACAAAATACCACAAATGATTCTTTCTGTCATTTCCCCTTTATCTCTATAACAGTGTCTTATTCCATACATAACAAGAGATACAAGCAAAAGTGTTTCCAATATTCAGAAACTTCATTTCATACTTGCTGCAATAAAAGATGAGAGTAGTTACATAAATTGGCTCAATCATTTTTAAAGTGTCAGCTCTTTGCTCTCTCAGGATCTTTTACCACAGAAGAACATTCATATTTCTTCTAGTTCTCCTAATAATAATACTAAAGTAAAATAATATAAAATGAAAAGACTCTTTATGTCTCTAGTCTATTGCCAACTTTAATTCATAACAGTAAGTATTAATTTTGGTCTGTGGTTCCAACGGAAGATAACAGTAGCCTAGATATTTTGCTTCTCTATTTGATTTTCTCATGTTCTATCAAGATTTGCTAAACCTATTTAGTTCAGAATCCAGCCTCAGGCATCTCTAAATGTGTTAGTTTAATACTTTGTCATCTCTTCTTTGCATTCTTCATATAGGATAGATGGTTTTATATTTAAAAATCACAATACAGTATTTTCTGACAAGAAAAAGATTGATTGTTGGAACCTCTACCAAAACCCAAAATTGATTTTTTTCATTTTGCTCTGAAATCATAGAATGTTTTATGAAATGTATCTGCAGGGTCTTGTCTTTAGGGATACTAGTGTGAAAGGAATGTTTACATTATTTCTTTTATTATTTCTTAGTCTGTGAAAGAAAAAAGCTTATACAAATCAATAGAATGATGGAACTTTAGTATATAAAATGTGAAGGTCAATGGCTAATAGAAGGTCAAATAAATTATAGAAAGTCAAGTAATAAGCTAATAGATCTGAGGAGGTTTCTTTAATCTGTAAAACAAATAATAAGCTATAAATCATTAATGGAATGTATTAATGTAAAATATAATTTCAGTGCCTATAGAGATAATATAGCAGGTAAGGCACTTGCCTTGCAGAGGGCCAATCTCATGTAATTCTTGGTACCACATGAAAACTCCTGAGCATAGGGATTACTTCTGTGATCAAGATGAATATGTTAGCACCAAGACATGATTAAGCCCTGAATACAGTCATGCATAGAGTTCATACTATAAGTATACGTTTACATATATATGAAATACATGCATATAATATATTGTCAAAATACAAATGTTGAGTACTAATAAAATTTTTCATGCAGGACAACAATTTCAATCATTTATTAACTCATTAATAATGAAACCACATAATAATGTTAACACCAAGAGTATTTTGTAAACTATGTAATTTTTGTTACTGTGGAACAAATGTTAGACGTTAGACTAGGAATCTTATAAAACATTAAAAATTGAAGCATGTGGGGCCTGAGTGATGACTTGCCTTGCATATGACTTGTTTTCTATCCTCAATATCACGTATGATTCTCTGCCAGGAATGATCCCTGAGCACAGAAGCCAAGATTAAGTTCTCAGCATTGCTGGATATGGGTCCAAAAGCAAACCAAAAAACCAAAAGTAACATTGAACATTATTTAAGAAAATTAAATTTTAGTGATTTTTATATCATTTCTTACTGAAATAAAACTACAAATTAAAATATACTCACAAAATATATTTTTGTTTTTAATAATATCTTTAAGCACCTTGATTAGAAGCATATTTATAGTTGGGTTTAAGTCATAAAAAAGAACACTCTCTCAATTAGAAGTCACAGAAATATTATTTAATTATTATCATTATTATTTATTATTATTTAATTAAAAAAACATTCCATGGGACCGGAGAGCTATCATGGAGGTAAGGCGTTTGCCTTTCATGCAGAAGGACGGCGGTGGTTCAAATCCCGGCATCCCATATGGTTCCCTGTTCCTGCCAGGGGCGATTTCTGAGTATAGAGCCAAGAGTAACCCCTGAGCACTGCTAGGTGTGACCCCCCCAAACCCCAAAATTCCAAAGATAGTTTGTAGCATTAAAAGAATTAGAAGCTTATCTATATCCTTTAAGTGGAATTGCAAAGAGGCGACTTATGAAAAATAACTTTATATGAGCAAAAGTGAGGAGTACAAGAACAAGGCACAATTCTGTCTTTTTTCATTCTTTGAATAATGGGAACAGTCTTACCAAGAATCTGTATTTTGCTCCCATTAGCACCTTATTAATCTTTTATCTAAAGATTTACATCTTGGATTTTTCTGTTATTGACAGATATTAAAAACCTTTCGTGTGATTTCTTTCGTGATTATCTTTGTTCTAACCATAAAGAACAAATATATGAAATACATCCCATCAGCATGTTAGTTCACTCTATTTCCAGGCCCCTACGGAAGTCCTTATCCCAGTTTAGAATTAAAATTAAAATTAAAACCATATTCATAATACTATAGAAATTTTATTTTACCTTTTCACTATTATTAAGTATATGGTAGACAGTTCCAGAAGTTACATGATGTTTCTTATTGTTACAAGAACAAAATGTTGAAACAAAGAATGTTAGCATCTTTAATCTAGGTATTAGTGTAGTTTCTATAAATGTGAACTATGTTCTACTTTTCCAAATTGTTCCAGTAAGTTTTGAAAAAAATATAATACTTATAAAAATATAATTCTGGGACTAGAATAATAGTACAGTGGTCAGGCACTTTCCTTGCATGTGGCTTACTCAGGAAGGATCTGGGTTTGATCCCCAGTGTCCCATATGATCCCTCAAACCAAGAATGATTTCTGAGAGTGAGCCAGTAGTAACCCCTGAGCATCACTAAGTGTGGCCTATATATAATGTGTATATAAATTGCAAGTATTTTCATATCAATATATCATATTAATAATTATGTAAAACATTTAAGACAGTTTAGTATTCAATTATGTTAAAAATCAATGAAAATCAATGTTTAATCCATTAAGGCAATAGAACCTGGGTCCTTCCTGGGTAGGTAATGTGCAAGGCGATTGCCCTACTGCTGTGCTTCTTCTCTGGCCCCTTGACAGTAATTTTAATAGATTTAACACTTTGATCTTTGCCAGTTACTTCAAACCCCATATAATATCAAGTATTATAATCAGTTGAATATTTTAGGATAAAAATACAAACAATAAAAGAAATCTCTTATTATACTAATGATACATATATTAATCTTTGTTTTTCCTTAAGAGTTTAATATATTTAACATAAATGAGTAGAATGAATAAATGATACTGGAGACCAGAGTCATGGCATTGTGGTAGAGCATTTGCCTGGCACACAGCCAATCTAGGATGAACCTGACATCCTATATGTTCCCTCTAGCTTTCCAGGAGCGATTTCTGAGAACAAAAACAGGAGTAACCCTTGAAAGCCATTGGGTGTGACCCCAAAACAGAAAAAAGATACTGAATCTTACAACTTATAAAGACTAATATTTAGTCATAAGTCAAAAGTAAGAAATTTTGACTTAAAACAATCCAGTCCATCATCTATTTTGGTGAATAAGGGTTTGGATCATTTTTTGTTTGTTTGTTTGCTTTAATAAATTATGTTTTGAGCACCATGGTCACCTAAATATTTGCAATTGGGTCTCTGTTATAGAATGTACAGCACCTTAGAGAGGGCTCCCCAAGCCTTTAGGATCTTTTTCTAAGGGATGGGTGGGACCAATCTGGCAGTGCTTAGGGATCAGTCCTGGTGGGCTTCAGAGACCATATGAAGAGGCAGGAATCAAACCTGGGTTGGCTTTGTGAAAAGTGCAATTTTCCTGCCACCGATTTCCTTCATTTCCCTTTTCCACTATCAACCTCTGCCTGTCTCTGGAATAGGCATTCTGCCTCTCTCTCTATCATAGTCATGGTACTTGTCAATGGCTTAATGATCTAATTGCACTCACCTATCTTTGGACTGGTCCTCATCTTTATTATCTCAGATATTATTACCATACTGTCTTTTATTTTTCTTATATCTCACAGCTGAGTAAAACTATCTATCTCCCTTTGACTCATTTCACTCGGCAAACTGTCTTTATATCCATCCACATATAGGCAAATTTCATGACTTAATTTTCCTTACAGCTACATAGTATTCCATTTTGTAGATATACCATTATTTCTTTTGTCACTCATCTGTTGTCAGGAACATGGGTAGTATCTAGAATCTGTCTCTTGTAAATATCCCTAGTTCCTTCCTAGTGCTTTTTTTTAAAGGCTTGCTCTCATATACATATACATCATATACATCAGATATATCTTAGATATCTATAAGCAACTGATCATTGCCATAGAAGATTAGATAAATCCTATATTGAGCATTTTAGCAATCAATAAGAGGAACCTTTCTGGTGTGAATTATTTTTACCTGATGACATCTTATATGATTACTTCTTGAAGTCTCAACCACAAAGTTAAAAGTTCCACCCTTTAAAAGCTTAGAAAATAACCTATATATGTTTTTATTATATATTCAAGTTACCCACTCATAACCACTCTCCTTGTACTTAGTAGATATAATTCAGTTTAACTTTGATAAATTGTGTGACTTTGGAATTATAATGCTTACTATTAGTGATTAACATGCTAATAGAAAATCACTTGTTTTTACTGTCATCTTTACCCTTAAATAGTTTTACAAGGACAGTATATACTGGATTCATAATCTGATGTTGATTGAACAGAGAATATAGAGTAGTAATTTAAGATAAAAGATTAGGGTACAAGTCAGTAGTATAAGGTCACATGTAGAAATAGAGATTAATAAAAAGGTTCTCTAAGTAAAAATTAGTACATAATTAACCTGAGGAGCAAAGAAAAAATTATGAGAAAAATGGTTTACTATTCTGTTAGTATATGCTATAAGAAGAAAAGATATGAATTTGTATTTATAACATGCCACTGGCTGCTCAAGTGGGGCCAGGAGCAGCTGAGTAGGAACAGAAATGGGGGTCCTAGAGGAGACTGGGCATAGGAGTTTGTTGATTGTGACTACACCTCACACCAAGAAAGGAGTTTGGGTCTAGCCTGTTTATTTACTCAAAGGGCAGGGTTTTTATACATTTACTTCAGCAAATCATTCTGTGTTGGCAAGGAAGTAGAGGGTAATCAATACTTTACATAGCAGGAAAACATGTGGCTTCTGTGTGGTATAGATAATCATCAAAAAATTCTATAAAATTCATTGACATCCTCTTTAATACAATGATTACAATAATTATTGATATTTTCCCAGAGACATCGCTTATTTATGACCTAGAATTGAACAATCCCCTAATTTCCCAAAGTCTCCTATTTAATCAGTTTAGTGGTTTTAATGCCCAGTTCCTATTTTCTAGGGGGTCATTTGTGTGCTGTTTACTGAATACCCAAATTGGGTTTTGTTTTTAAGCTAAAATTATCTTTAAAACCAAGTGGCCCTGGTTCAGTTACTATATATAATTCTTCAGTTATTTTACTTTATCTCTTATAGCATTCCTATGCTGATCAGGAAGGCCTGAAATAATTAGGCCTCAGCACATTTACTTGATCACTAGGAAACAGTTTTGATTTACAGAAGTCTTGGTTTTCTTTAGAGGGACTCTCAGTGATGTCCTTAGGATGCTAGTAAAACTATATCTCAAACGAGAGGAGTGGATTTATTCCACAGTCTCTATCAATATTCCTTTTACTCTAAGCATCTCATGGCAATTGTGGGTACAGGCTACCACAGGCTTTTTTGAGCCTAGTGACATTTTTTAGCCATGGACTTTAGGCTAGGCTAGGGTTTCTTATACAGAGGTCGTGACAGTAACTAGTTAATTTTCATGATATGTAAGATGCAAATTAAGTTATTGAATTTACTTACTTTAGTTATTTGCATTCAAAAAACAACTAGAAATTTTAATGAAGAATTTTTAAGAAATATAATCATTTCTCAACTCTGTCAATCATATTTCTGATAATCGACATTCTAAAGATATAAAATATATCATTGTAGATTTTAGATAAATTTAAAAAAAGTATATAAAATATAGCTGTGTTTGTTATTAAAATAGATCCTGGTTTGTTATATTTAATATGCTCAGTACCTATCAGAATACTAGAATAAAGTGACTACAGTACTACCATGATCATTAATTTAAAATACATTTCAAGACATCTGATAGATTACAGAAGTCATGAATAATCATTAACCCTCTGCATACTGCCTTTATTCCCAATAAATACCTGTGATAACTTTTAATATATATAATATGAACTATCTTATTGCCTATTTTATATAATACAAGTATAACAATAATTAAGTAGAGCATGTGGTATGGTATTTGTTTTCCAATTATGTCTTAAAATATTTTGAATGGAAATAAGCATAGGTAACTGAGCCTATGAAAAGCAAAGACATATAATATGTAAGGGTGCTCAATAAAATCTTCATTTTCAAATATGTGGTTAACAACTGAAGCTATAATAGGATTAAAGAGCAAGTAGAGTCACTTAATGGAATAGATATTTCTTTTTGTCTCTATGAGAATACACTAAAAACATTGCATTTATTGATTTCTATTTGTGCACAGGGTGACAGTCTTTATTACAAAATTTGTTCTAAATGAAAAAAAATTTGGTCCAATTTTTCAAGATTGAGATAGTTTTCTAGTTTAGATGAATGAATGATATGATGTTTAAGGAGTTCAAGATACCGTTTCAATGTTGAAATCTGGCTTGGGTATTGAAATAAAAGCAAAGTTTTGTGTCTGACAGTAACACATGTCCTCTCTAATATATTGTACTCCGAGGAAAAAATGTGACACTGTTTTCAGCTATGTAGAGGTAATAAATTTGAAAGAAAATTATAAAGAAATTATAACAGGGTCAATCTGTGTTAGGAAGAGTAGAGTATGAGCATAAGCTTAAAGTATGCTAGGTTGCATCATTCTAAAATTAACTTTTCAATATTATCAGCATATTGTAATATAATGAAATGTCTTTATTCTAACATAAACATATCAATTAATGATGATTTGATTGAGGATAGTGATTTTTTATTTTAGATAATAGGTCATTTATTTATGCACTGGGGTTTCAAAAATGTTCATAATTGTGAGTGTGTTATATTTTTGTAAATTAAATATATTTGACAAGGGTTCCTAAGCATTCAAATTGTTATATTTGTAGTTCACATTGTTCACTATGGAAATAAAATAATCTATTTTAAGTAGAAAATCAAAACAATTACTAAACATTAAAGAGAATGTAAATCTTATTTCATGTATTCTTACATACTGAATATTAAGTCAGAACTTTTCTTATCATCTATTTTAATGAGGTAAGTGAAATAGTAATTTAACAAAATGATCACATTCAAACCTCTAAAGAGATATATAATTTTAATTATATTAATGTACTGATGATTTATCTTTAATCTATAAAACTACATAAAATGAAGTTAAAATAAATATCTTTGCAGTCAATAAATCTTCAAATACAAGTTATTAAAATTAACTATAGAAGAAAATTCTCTATTATATCAGAAATTGAGTTCAATTAGGGAGTCATTATATTAAAGAAGTGAGATTGATTTGCAACACTATCATTTTGGTGTTCTATTTCTTAATATTAATAATAAAATCTTAAATCTGACAAGGAGCGCCATTAAAGTACTTCATAGAAAGGGTCATATATTACTACAAAAGTGTATTATCTAGAACTTATTCCCTTCTGATACCAATATTTGTCATGTCCAAGAGATTAATGAGGTGGAATATAAACTAGTTGGCTGACTTCAGTTACTATGATCCACATCTTAGTAGATTTATATGCCATGATTTTTTTCCTTTTTGTGCCCTAAAAACATTCGCCTAAAAAGTGAATATTACCTTTGGACATTGGTGCAGTTGTTTTGAAGTGAAAATGTTTCCAATACAATGTTATAGTAGAATTAGTTCTCCAATGACTAAGTACATTAATGAGGCATATATATATACATATATATATCATGGCACATTGAATTTATTTGCATGCAATAAATATATGATCAAATGGCCCTAGAAAATGCATATAGGAAATTTTAGAAATTATAAAAATATTCATCAGTTTGTAGAATACACTTAAGTCTAAATTAGCATTATGGATGTGGTCAGGGTATATAGACATGCAAAGTGTCTTATATTATTTGAAACTGTATTGTCTATTTTTATAGCATGCAAAATGGAAACTTAAAAAATTCTAGGGACCATACAGAGACATTGGATAAAATATTATTGGCTTTGTATGCCTTGTATTCATGTTTTGATGCCAAGCACCATATATAGTCCCCAGAGTCTTGAGAAGTGTGATCCTCTAAACTCAGTGGTAGTAATAACCACTGAGCATTGACAGATGTGACACAACCTTTACTCCTCCAAAACAATGAATTATATTATTATTTAATCATTATACAGACAAGAATTTTATCAAAGCATGGCTGGTTCTATGACCAGAGTTGCATAAAATTTAAATCAATTATTAGTTGAGTTGTAGTCATATGTGTCACAGAGCTCTTCCAAACTATGCCAGTGGCAAAATATAGGTCTGATTTATGGATTTCTCAGTATTCTCTTTACATCTAATTAAGTATGCTGTATTAAATATTTTATTTTTGGAATATTTTCGATTTCTAATTTATCATTAATTATTTTTCTTTAAGGTGTAATAATTCCACTATGTTAAATTTACCAGCCAAAAACTGTAACTCTACTTTAAAACCATAATAAAGCATAACCCTGGATATGATATATAGGATAACAACTATTGGGACAGAATTCTGCAACATATATAATGGTTTTCACATAGTGAGAAACAGCTACTAAAAATGAGCTATAACACAATTCACTGAATATGTTTTTTACTGATTTAAAACTGATTGTCTTCCAAAGTTTTCATGAGTGTATGAATTGCAGATCTGTACTGGGTGATAAAGAAAAGGGAAAATCACTTGTGGTGGCATTTTCAATGTTTGAGGCCAATATTCATTCATTCTGTATGGCAGGATGCCTGTTCTGAAGGTGAATTGATCATCAATTTGAACTATATAACCAGGATTTGGCTACTACGTGTTGCCTCAAATTTTTAAAATTATTGTCACCTTTTATGCAGCTCAGATACAATGCATAAACTATTAAAATGTAATGGAAATATATCATATGTTTATATGCTATAAATTTTAATGCAAACACAATGTTTATCATGCATACTCTACATAAATCATTTTAAAGTATAAATTACAGTAGTATTTTATGTTTTCCCTAAGTTTTATTCAATTTGTCAACTGCTAAATGAGTGACAAAATCTATAAATTTCAAGTAGTATATAACTGACTTAAATTATTATTACTATCAATTGAGAAGATTAACAATGTTCTCAGTATAGAATAATTATTGGAATTAATAACTTCAGCTCCAAAGTTTTAAAATCTTTGAAATGTAATAAATGCCACAAGAGATATAATTAATCTTATCTTGTCAAAATATTTTATTAAAATTATATTTATTGTACTAGACAAAGTCATACTAAAATTTAGACTATGTGTTTCATAAAGTACATTGCAAATAAAGTCAGCATTATCACTAATAAAAATTATTTTAAGAACTATAGTCTTTATTCTTGTAGATATTTTTAAATGATTGCTTATAGAAAAGTATGAGTTATATTGATTCTATTTACAATATTCTAAGTATAGAAATTACACAAAATTATTATCATTATTTGTATTGTAATATTTGAATTTATATTAAGATTAATCACAGTTATGCTAAAATAATTTATAAAATGATTCTCAAAGTAGATACATTTTTTTAGAAAAGCTTCACAAATTTGAACGTCATCCTTGCAAAGGGGCCATGCTAATTAATCTCTGTATCGTTCCAATTTTAGTATATGTGCTACCTAAGCGAGCATTAAAAGTAGATACTGTTTTGTGGGATTTTGGTTTTTGGTTTTGGGGCCACACCTGGCAGTGCTAGGGAGTTATTTCTTGGCTCTACACTAGGAATCATTACCGGCAGGTTCTGGGGACCATAGGGAATCTATAGATGAATCTGGTCTGGCCATGTTCTAACTGGATAATGTCTATAGGAAATAAATTTAATTAAGTAACTGGGTCCTCAGAAAAATACAGAACAATTTCATGGCATTAAATGAGAGAAGGAAAGTATTTGCTGGCTGACTATGCTTTGGGAGACATAACCTACCTGCTTGCAGTCAAATAATAGAACCATTTGAGTGCCAAAGATATCACTCAAGATTTTGCATTGTGTAATACAAACACCCTACACACTGTACTATTGTTCTATATTAATCTTTGTTTTTTTGCTGTTTTTGTTTTTTGACAGAGTATACAAGTATCTGTGATCTACCCATATCTTTGCTGTTCTTCCACTGGAATAGGTGGATTTTATTTGAGGAATTTTACCTTAGGTTATATTTTCAAGAAAGTCTCCAAATGACGTTTCCCACAAGGTTTCCAGAAGTTACAGTGCTTATATTTTTTCCTAATTATCTCTGCAGACATTTTCTGAATCCTATTATCTGACTTTGGCAGGTAGCTAGAGAATAAGACCATATTAGAAAACATTTTCATGACATGATTAAAAGTAATGATATCTATGATATAAAGTTGTTGAAGATAAAAGCACGTATTCAAAGTTTTTCAGAGAACATATTTATTAAATTAAATATTTTATATCATTATTTATTTAAAGAACCCTGTTTTTTTAATTTTATATTGATCAAAGTGGATTACAAATCTTTGACAGTAATATTTTAGGTACATAGTGACATTGAATCAGGGGGCATTCCCATCACCAATGTTGTCCTCTCTCCACCCCTGTTCCCAGCACGCATCCCATATTCCCCTTCATTATTTCCCAGGCTGCTAGTATAAGTGGTCCCCTCTGTGTCTTGCATGTTGTAGATTGGGTATTGATTCTGTTGTCATTGGCTTTGGATTTGGTATTTAAGCTTTGGATTTGGCATTTATTTTTATTTCTACTTAATGTTCATATGGCTGTTTGGTCTTGGTACCCACCATTATTCCCCCCTCACTTTGTGAGGTGGAACAAGATGGTTCAATTTATGTGGTTCTGTTTGAAGGAAAGAAAAAAAAATAAAATGGGGCAAGAATCAAATAAGCAAAAAAAATGAGAGGAGTCCTTAAATATCAATTTAAAAGAAGAGGAAAAAGGAAGAAAAACATAACAACAATATTCAATTTTTTAAAATAAACTCAAAGAACAACACACGAATAAAGAAAACAACCACACAATTACCACAGTCATGAAATAAAAACAAAACATGAAAAAATAACCCACGGAAAAAACAAACAACAAACAACAACAATTACAAAACAAAAAATTAATTTGTGCTTCTCTCTTGCATAGGAACAGTAAATAATGGGGAGATTATAAAGGAATTCCCTTGGCTTAAGTGATATAGGGTTTCTCTGCCCTTGAAGTATACTGTCATGGGAATAACTACGGTCTCTGTACATACTCTTTCACTCTTCCCTAGGTGCTTTTGTGGTGTCTGGAAATTTTCCACTCTTTTGATGGATGACAAAATCATGCCTCTATAGCTAGAGATATTGATATTTGCACAGGTCTAAGGGTGAATTCTAGGGTCAAGTCTTTACCATCCTAGGAGTTCTGTTCCATCACTGTTGTTTTAATCAGTCTTTGTAGTTGGTGGTCTTGGTTTTTGCCCCTATTCTAGGATGAAGCATAGGATAGAGTCTTTAATTATGATTCCAGAAGATCTGTTCCATTGCAGTTGTCTCAATCAGACCTCTGGAGTCAGAGATCTTGGTTGTTGTACAGATCATAGGCCAAGGCCTAGACTAGGGTCTTTTTTATTGGTCCCAGGATAAAGAACCATTGTTTATAGAGTTATTGATAGTTGAGTCTTAAGCATATAAAATTTAAACACCAGTCCCACAGTGTCATGTTTTTGCCACCAGTGCTTTACCACTCCATTTATCTCTACTTTTTTTTTTACCTATGTCCATTTATCAATTTTGTTATTATTGTTTGCTTGTGTTGGTTTCTGAGCCAAACCTAGAGATCCTTGTGGCTTACTCCTGAATTTGGAATTAGGGATAATTCCAGGTGGGGCTCAAGAAACTAAATGGGTGTGGGGATCAAGTTTGTGACAAAATGCCTAAAAGTTATGTATCCTACTCCCATACTGTTTCTTCAGCACAAAGTTCTTAATTTTAAAATTCTGCAATGCTGACACATAATGCTGATGTGGAACAGGACCAGGTATAAAATTCTACAGTGCTGACATATAGGGTTTTTCTTAAACAAGACCTATAGAAAACTAATTATGAAAACTAACTATAGATTACCAAGGTATTATAAAATACAGGAAATATATAAAATATGTGATTGTATGATTCTAACTACATTATTGACATAATTAAACAATCTAACAAGTCATTGAGGAGGAAGTACAGGTGGTGTCCATGCTTATATACATCCACCCTATTTTTTTTAATAACAATAATAAATAAATAGCTTTCCAAATAACATTGACAGTGGTATTGGTAATCCTTGTCATAGGTTCTTGGAAGTCTATTTTTAAATTAGTACAGAGAACCTCGATATTGTAATACATTTTATTTTATAGCTTAAATTGTTATACTTCTATTGTTGACTATAATCTCAAAATTCACTATGTTCCATGCATAAATTCCAGGCCTTATTCACACTTCATGCAAGTTATGTTCAACACTGCTCACAGTGGTCTGGTTCATGATATTTATATTGGTCTAGTGCCTCATGAATGATGCTCTTGATTGCTACACTAATCTGTTGTATATATCAATTGTGTCATGATATTGAGAGCTCTTGCTCATTGTTCCACTGTTTTTTATTTGTTCTTATTTGTTTCTTATTTTTTCTTTCTCTATCCCAGGTCATGAAGTATAAGAACTTACACATTTTGGGGGGGAAGGTTGGATTTTTGGGTCACACCTGGCAGAGCTCAGGTGATACTCCTGGCTATATGCTCAGAAATTGTTCCTGGCAGGTTCGAGGGACCCTATGGTATGCCAGGATTCGAACCTCCGTCCTTCAGCATGCAGGCAAACTCTCTACCTCCATGCTATCTCTCCAACCCTATATACTTTTTATTTTTAAGACAGGACACACTTTCCAAAAGAATACTGTATCCTCTTTCATAGCTTAGATATCTCTAGCATAAACTATTCTTGCTAACTGAATAATATCCCCCAATGAAGGCAACTTATAATATGGCAAACTAGGCTCACTAAATTGTCATGCAACACTTCACTATCCAATATACTTCAATATAACATTGGTATCAACCAAATGGCCAAATGCTGAAAATCAAAGGAATGAACTCTAGTCTCCCTGAGCATCTCTTGGAAATGTCCCCAAGAAAAGTTAATAAAAGGGAACATTTAAAAAATACAAATTTTCTAAATCGGTAAACCATTATAGTCAAAAATGTTAATAATCTAAATTAAGAACATCATATCAATATTGTTTTCAAAATCATCAGATACATGGTTTTGAAAAACCAATTTAATGATGGAGTATAAAGTACAGTAGGCATTGAAGTTTCTCTTGAAAAATATAGAGGGTGGCATCTGAATTGTAAAGTAGCCCATGTTAATAGATTGAAATATATTAATATATTCAAAATTGTGTTCCTTCACATCATTGTACAGAATCAAAAATGTCCCCAATTAAATTTCACAAATGCTTTAAATTTGCATGAAATTATACAAATTCTTGAATAGAAAAACTAATTCTCTGGAAAAAATAGTTGAGAGACTATAATATTTTTTGGGTTTAACTTATATTACAAAGCTATAATTATCTAAAGTTTTTGGTACTAAAATGAAGACTCTAGATCAATGAGGAATAATTATAAGACCTTAAAAAAACCTTTAGATGAATGAATAGCTAATCTACCACAAAGGAAGTAATTAATTAAATAAAATAGGGAAAGAATGGAGCTGGAGCAGTAGCTCAGTAGTAAGGCATTTGCCTTGCATGTGGCTGGCCCAGGACAGATTGCAGTTCGATAACCCAGCGACCCATATGGTCCACCAAGTGAGGAGTATTTCTGAGCACATATCCAAGAGTAATTTCTGAGCATCACTGCGTGTGGCCCAAAATCAAAAATAATTTTTGTGAAAAATTGTCATTAAATAGTATTGAGATATTTAAATAGCTGTATTTTTAAAAATGAAAATTATAATCATACCTCATAATATTTTCAAAAATTAACTCAAGTAGAATAAAAACCTAACTTAGAATGGAATCAACATAATAAATTAAAGAAAACATAAAAATTAAGTAAATATACCTCAGAAGTCTCTTCAATTATTCAATTTCAGAGGTATAGACTACCGAATAAATGGTTTATACTACTTTAACTTAAAAATAAAGCTTGGTTATGAAGTGTATTTTTCAATGTTTTTGCAAATGTGGCATTTCAGCTTTTACAAATATAGCAAATATAGCTTAAGTTATTGATACATTATATTTACAATATATTGTATTTGTGTATATACATATATTTTTTTATTTTTATATGCATATATATTATAATATTTATAGGCACCATGATTACAGAGATGTTTATATTTGGTTTTCAGTTATCAAAAAGGAGCATCCCTTTTCACTAATGCAGTCATCCCACCATCAATGCACACCATGTCCCTCCTCTGCCACTCCCTGCCTGTATTTGAGAGAGCAATTCTATTTATCTCACACATTAACATTGTCATAATAGTTTATAGTGAATTTATTTCTCTAACTTCACTCACTACTCTTTGTGGTAAGTTTCATATTGAGGGCTGGTCCTTCCAGCCATCATCTCTATTGTCTCTGGGTATTATTACAATAATGTTGTTTTTTTTTTATTTTTTTAAATACCACAGATGAGTGAAACTTTGCTGTGCCTATCTTTATCCCTCTGACATATTTCACTCAGCATAATAGTTTCCATGTCCATGCATGTACAGGAAAATTTCATGACTCTATCTCTACTGACGGTTTCATAATATTCCATTTGCATGTACCACAGTTTCTTTAACCACTTACCTGTTTTAGGACATCTGGGTTGGTTCCAGATTCTGGCTACTGTAAATAGAGCTGCAATGAATATAGGTGTGCAAAAGGCATTTTTTTTGTCTTGTGTTTTTGTGTTCTTAGGATATATACCTAGGAGTGGTATCACTGGATCCTATGGAAACTCAATTTCCTGTTTTTTTTTGAGAAACCTATATTGTTTTCCATATAGGCTGGACTAGATGGCATTCCCACCAGCAGTGAATGAGAGTTCCTTTCTCTCCACGTCCTGAAAAGCACTGATTGTTCTTGTTTCTTTTTCATTTGTTTGTTTGTTTGTTTTTGTGATGTGTGCCAGTCTTTGTGGCATGAGATGATATTTTATTCATGTTTTGATTTGCATCTCCCTGATGATTAGTGATGTGGAGCAATTTTTCACGTGCCTTTTGACCATTTGTGTTTATTCTTTGAGGAATTGTCTGTGCATTTCTTCTCCCCATTTTTTGCTGGGGTTAATTTTTTTTCCTTGCTAAGTTCTGTCAGTTTCTTGTATATATTAGACTTTAGACCCTTATCTGATGGATATTGAGTGACTAGTTTCTCCCATTCTGTTGGTGACCTTTGTAATCTAGTCAATATTTCTATTGAGGTGCAGAAGTTTCTCAGCTTAATATAGTCGCATTTGTATATTTCCACTTCTACTTTGTTGGACAGTGGTGATCTTTGAAGATGCCATTAGTCTCAATATCATGAAGCATTTTACCTACATGTTCTTTTATATCTTATTTTTCAGGTGTGATATCAAGGTATTTAGTCCATTTGGATTTGATCCTTTGCATGGTGTTTGCTATCTTCCATGTGGTTGACCATTTGTCCCAACACTATTGTTGAAGAGATTTTCTTTGATTCAATTTTGTTTTTTGCTCTTTTATTAAAGATTAATTGAGTACATATATGGTGAAAATTTCAATAGAAAAAGAAATTTAAGATAAAAATATCACAAATTGGTGAAATCTTTGCATATAACATATTAGATAATCAATATATAATATTTATAAAATGCCACAAAGCTCAATTACTAAAAAATCCAATAAACCCATCAGAAATATAGAAAGGAAAATAACAGATATTAACAAAGAAGACATTTTTTTTTTGGTTTTTGGGCCACACCCGGCGGTGCTCAGGGTTACTCCTGGCTGTCTGCTCAGAAATAGCTCCTGGCAGGCACTGGGGACCATATGGGGCACCGGGATTCGTAACAACCACCTTTGGTTCTGGATAGGATGCTTGCAAGGCAAACGCCGCTGTGCTATCGGTTCATTTCCAATTTTTATTTATTTAATAATAAGATCAATATTTTATAATATTTTTTATTTAAACACTTTGGTTACAAACATGATTGTGGTTGGGTTTCAGTCGTATAAGATGACACCCCCATCACCAGTGTAACATTCCCATCACCAATGACCCAAATATCCCTCCTCCCCTCCCCGCCCCCACCCGTACTCTAGACAGGCTTTCTATTTCCCTCATACATTCTCATTGTTAGGATAGTTCGCAATGTAGTTATTTCTCTAACTAAACTCATCACTCTTTGTGGTGAGGTTCATGAAGTCAGTTGTAACGTCCAGCCCTCTCCTCTTTTGTCTCTGAAAATTGTTGAGACATGTCTTTCATTTTTCTTAAAACCCATAGATGAGTGAGACCATTCTCTCTCTTTGTCTTTCTCTTTGACTTATTTCACTCAGCATAATAGATTCCATGTACATCCATGTATAGGAAAATTTCATAACTTCACCTCTCCTGACGGCTGCATAATATTCCGTTACAGATATGTACCACAGTATCTTTAGCCATTCATCTGTTGAAGGACGTCTTGGTTGTTTCCAGAGTCTTGCTATGGTAAATAGTGCTGCAATAAATATAGGAAGGGGTTTTTGTACTGTATTTGTGTGTGCCTAGGGTATATTCCTAGGAGTGGTATAGCTGGATCGTATGGGAGCTCAATTTCCAGCTTTTGGAGGAATCTCTATATCCCTCTCCAGAAAGGTTTAACTAGTTGACATCGCCACCAGCAGTGGATAAGAGTTCATTTCTCACCACATCCCCGCCAAAATTGCTTGTTCTCATTCTTTGTGATGTGTGCCAATCTCTGCGGTGTGAGGTGGTACCTCATAGTTGTTTTGATTTGCATCTCCTGATGATTAGTAATGTGGAGAATTTTTTCATGTGCCTTTTGGCCATTTGTATTTCTTCTTTATCAACGTGTCTGTCCATTTTTACTCCCCATTTTTTGATGGTATTAGATGTTCTTTTGTTGTAGAGTTCTGTCAAAGAATGTGAACAGATGAAAATAGAAGTTCATGATAAGCTCAAAAGATCAATAATTTATATAATATTTAAAATATACAATTTTAAATATAATGCACATGAAGGTATACAAAATATATTTGATTATGTTATCATGTATTGTAAATATTTGGAGCATACATAATTTCTATTCTTGTACAATTCAGTATGGTGAAGTTAAATTGGAAAAATTGTCCATATCTAATAAAATTGATTTTATTCACACTTTTATATATTTTCTTTAACCTGTGCATATATTTTTACATAACTTAAAAGCTTAAGACACCATAGTATTAATCACAGTAGCTCTATATTCTAATAGGCACATATAGAAGTCAGTCAAAATTATAATTAATAAAATATCTAATTATGTGGTAGCATATTTTTATATTATTTGAATGCAAGCAGTTAAAATGAACGAATAATAGTTCAATAGGAGTAAATGTCAATAAATAAATAAAATAGAGTTAAACAAGAATTGTACATAAAATAATGCATTAAATATAATTTAATTTTTAAAATTAAAATATAAACAAAACTAATATAATGTTAAGCAAATACTTTGGACTATGAATTTTGATAAAAAATGGATATGGAGTTTTAATAAAGTATTAAGTATATATACATATATACATAATTATATATTCCCATCAAAATTAAACTGTAGATAATAGATATTATTAGGAAAGTATAATATTTAATATTGTGATAATACATAATATAATTTTTTATATTATGTAGTGTGATCTTATATCAAATTCTTATATAATATAGGATAGATGAGTAGAAATATGGAAGATGCAGAGATATTTACCATATATATTTTGAATAAGTAATGACTGATAAACTAGGAATTTATTAAAAATGTGTTTTCTTTATTTTGGTTTTTTTTTTTCTGGCCACACCTTGCTATACTCAAAGCTTATTCCTGGTTTCTCTGGTGGATCTCTGGGCACCAATATATTGGGTGCCTTTAACTTTTCATTTGTTCATTTAATAATCGAATCTATTACTCAATTTCTCATGTTGTAGACATAAGATATATGTTTGGAATAACTCATAAACAAAACAGAAAAAATATATATTCTCTTAAACAATGTGATTGTTAGGGGCAGGAGTGGTGGCGCAATCTGTAGGTTGTTTGCTTTCCATGTGCTGACCTAGGACATATAGCTGTTCAATCCCTCAGTATCCCATATGATCTCTCAAGCCAGTATCAATTTCTGAGCGCATAGCCAGGAGTAACCCCTGAGCATCATCGGATGTGGCCCAAAAAGCAAAACAAAAAACAAAAACAAAATATGTGATTGTGAAAAATATGTTGAAAAGAATATCATGGGGCCCTGGAAATAGCGTGGAGGTAAGGCGTTTGCCTTTCATGCAAAAGGTCATCGGTTCGAATCCCGGTGCCCCCATATGGTCCCCAGTGCCTGCCAGGAGCAATTTCTGAGCATGGAGTCAGGAGTAACCCCTGAGCACTGCCGGGTGTGACCCAAAAGCCAAAAAAAAACAAAAAACAAAAAACAACAACAAAAAAAAACAAAAAAAACAAACAAAAAAAGAATATCTTATAAATATGTTGAAAATAATATTTTATATCCTATGACAATCAAAGTTAAAATAAAATGACTTATCAGTTACATTTGTGAGGTCAATTGACAGATAACTATTTCAAAGTCATTTGTGAATCTAATTCATATTATTCAAATTAACTATTATCTTCAATATAGATAGACATAAGGGATTTTGGGGAAGTGCATTTTATGTATGAGAAGTTAAAGTACTACTAATATATAATGAGTGAATAAGAGATAGGCTGAGTTATATTTGAAAATAGAGACAGTTCATGCCTGGACATGTTAATATTAGTAAAACATTTGAATTAGAATTCATGAAAAACATAGGTTAATTCAAAAACTCTCTTTAAATATTTTTGCTATAGACAGGTGGTTAATAAACAATGAATATTTATTCTTCACTCTTCTGTTTGCTGGTAGTCAGACATCAGGGTGCCAGTATGTCCTAGTCTGGGGAAAAATCAACTTCTAAAACATAGACAGTACTTAGACCGTTATTATAAATCACAAATCTCTTTGATGTGGTACTGTCTTCATGACCTAATTATTTTCCAAAAGCCCTATCATCTACTGCCATCATCTATGGGGTTAAGATTGCAACAAATGACTTTGAGGGGCATAAACATTGAGATAATAACAATATATTGTTATATTGTGATATCTCTTGATGCTTTGCGACTTTCAATTTATTCCCTATCCATGTATTCCAAAAGAGCATTCTT
>PVKC010000341.1:55857-72243 GCA_004027635.1 Crocidura indochinensis | reverse complement strand
AAGAAGAAGAAGAAGAAGAAGAAGAAGAAGAAGAAGAATGAGGAGGAGGAGGAGGGGGAGAGGAAAGGGAGGAGGAGGAGGAAGGGGCTGGAGCAGTGGCACGTAGTGCTAAGGCACTGCCTTGCCAGCACAAGCCTAGGACGGTCAGAGGTTCGATCACTGGCCTCCCATATGATCTCCCAAGCCAGGGGCAATTTCTGAGAGCATAGCCAGAAGTAACCCCTGATCGTCACCAGGTGTGCCCCCCACCCCCAAAAAAAAGAAAAACAAGAAAGTGGAAAGGGAGGTGAAGGTGGCAAAGAAGGTGGAGAGTTGGAAAAGATGAAGGAAAAGGTGGAGAAGGAAGAAAAAGAAGTTGGAGAGGAGGAAAAGGAGAAGGTGGTGAAGGAGGTAAAAAAACAGAAGAAGTAGAAGCAGCAGCAGAAGTTGAAGAAACATCTCTGTTTCCCTGTTCAATTTTCTTGAATTTTAAAACAAAACTATATTTATCAATTTCTGAGAGGGTAGAACATAAAAGTAAAGGATGTTTGCCATAAAAGTTGGATATATATTGTCTATAACAGCTTCTGGGGCCAATCTGCATAGCAAGCTCCTGGTTGTTTATTCAGTGTGAAAGCTAATAAATCTATTTGTGAGAACTCCTAAAAGGCGATCATTTTCAGAAAGAGTGAATTCTGGCAAGAGCCATTGTTTCAGCAAATCCAAATGACAAGTGTTTTAATATGACAACATTTGCAGTTCTGGGGGCACAGTACATTTTTGGAATCATAAAAGTAGCGACACATTCTGCGTGGCAAAACATACTGTGTTTAAATCTGTCCTACTGAAACATGTCACTAATGATTATGTACAATGCATTAAAATGGAAGTATGACAAATTATAGACCAAGTCATTTCTCTTAAAATCTTTATTTTCTTTCTTCATTTCTCACTTGTATCCATCTGTTTGAGTTAGTTAGATTTTCAAATACAGTTAGGCAAATCTCTTGAGAGCTTTTCACATATTTGTAGTTTACTTTAGAGGGTATACGTTATACTTTTCATTGACAGTAACTTGTTTTATTGATAGTAGGAAAACTGAATATAATGATTCTTAAATTAGTGACTTTTTTTTTTTTTTTGGTTTTTGGGTCACATCCGGTAATGCTCAGGGTTACTTCTGGCTCTACGCTCAGAAATCGTTCCTGGCAGGCTGGGGGGGACGGGGGACCATATGGGATGAGGGAATTCGAACCACTAACCTTCTGCATGCAAGGCAAATGCCTTACCTCCATGCTATCTCTCCCGCCCCAAATTTGTGACTTTAAATAGATCTCTTTTGCTATGTATGAAAAATGCAATGGTTATTTGTGAAGCCTACTAAGGTGAAATTCAGCGTTCGCGTAATTTTTTTTAGCGTTCATGTAATTTACTCTTTTTGCATCTGTTTCCTATTTGTCACAGAGATCTAGGATCCATGATATTGCTGAAAATGAAAAGCTGAAGGTCAGGGGCCCGGGAGATAACATGGAGGTAAGGCATTTGCCTTTCATGCAAAAGGTCATCGGTTCGAATCCCGGTGCCCCATATGGTCCCTCGAGCCTGCCAGAAGCAATTTCTGAGCATGGAGCCAGGAGTAACCCCTGAGCACTGTCGGGTGTGACCCAAAAACCAAAACAAAAAAAAAACAAAAAAAAAAAGCTGAAGGTCATTTCCCTGAAAGTTGCAATCTGAGAATAACAACATTAGGTAGAGTTCAAATAACAAAGGGAAGTAAACACTGTTCAAAGTAAAACAATAAGAATGTGAAACATTGTACTGTAAACTTAGAAGTAGAGACAAAATAAAAAGGTGTTTATTAAAGAATTGTCAATCACTTGAGTTTCATAGAGCAAGGTGATTACTGTCATAGTAGATTTAGATTCTTTTCTGTGGATTTATAGATATAGTTTTATTTGATCTTGTATTATTATCTCAATCTAAACTGCAGAGAATACAAGGGAAGCACACCCAATTTTTCAGTCTATTCTTTTATACATCTGTTTCCATGCATTGCTAACATTGTGTCATGTAGTCTATTAAATTTCTTTCTTATGTTTATTCAAGTTTCCTAATGGGTCTCTCTCATTTTTGAGAATAACAAGGTTAGATGCCTTATAAGTATTTCCTCAGTCTGAAGTCCTCATTCTGTTTTTCCTTTCAATTCATAGCTGCCATTGAAGTGCAGATGAACCTCACTTGTCCTGAAATTTGGCTCTTTAAAAGATTTCAATTACTTGCTTGACCTTGTAGATTGTTTGCTTCCATCTCTGCTACTTATAGGACATGCTGCAATTATAGGAAATTTGCAATGTTTCCTACTACCACATTTGGCTTTCAAAAGGCTTGGAATTTAACATGTTTATGCTACAATCTGAGACTCTTTCTTGACATATATAAATTAAGCTATATAAGTTTACCAATTGGTGATTGTTTTTTCATATATTTTGATGTTAAGTATAAAAATATGCAAGTGTTTGATAACTGTGTTTTTATTTATGTGATATTTTAAAATTTTATTCCTAAAACAAATTTGAAGTGCATAATTTGTCTCTAAAATAGATTTTATTATGTTTTTCTTATGACTTGTCCTTATTCAAATCCAGGCTAACTAATTGAAAAGTAGAATAACAAAAGTGAAATCAGGTATAGTTTTTTGGATATACACAGCCATACATGTATATTAGTCAAAATATTTTCAGCTTAAATATTTGAATAGATAAAAATATTTTTACTATATTATTATTATCGAATAAGTACAGCTCTATTAATCTTATAAAATTATTTCTTTCATAAAAGACCTCCAAGTATAGAAAATAATTTTATTTAATTTGCATAAACTCAAGTTATCAAAGAGCTATTTGATTTAATATTTAAATATTTAATTTAAATAATAAATTAAAATTTTAATATATTTAGCTATTTAAATAATTTAATTTATATATATTGGATTAGTTTAAATAATATTAACTTATAAAAATACCATATGGATTTATGTAATATTTTTGAAGTAATTATAGTACTATAACCAGCATATTTTAGACATTAATATTACTTTTGAATTATCTAAGGAAATAAAAGCAATTTCCCTAGGCTTCTACTTCAAGAAATGTAGAATAGGGCATGATTTAAATCCACATTGCTTGGTCTCAGATCCCCACATTATTTTCTGTTTTGTATTGCACCTTCCCGTTTTCATGTACTCAAAATTGTAAACTAAAGGATGCCTCATAATTATTGAAGATACTAGTATACAAAAATACATGTGAAAAATAATTTGTCATTAGTTTTTTCTTAGTCTATTAATAATCAATTTACTCTTCCTGAGTTCATACAAATATATAACTCACATGTATGCTATGATAAATAAGAGAAATAGCCTAAAATAGCTTAAAATAAGATAAATAGCTTAAAATATTTCTTACAGCAACTTTTAACACAATTAAACATTATTTATATTTTATTAAATTTTTATTGTCATCTATATAAATCATCTCACATTGTATAACTTAAATTTCTTGCACTCTGAAATATATTTTCTAACTGTTATCATCAGTGTCATCATTTGACTTTTTTTCTATTCTGAGGATCATGTTCAGTCTCTCTCATTTGCTAACGTCAAAATGCATGCTTTGACTGATATTTTCCATTTCCTCTTGGCATAATGAGGTGCCTGAGAATTCTGTCACTGAAATTCATGGGCCAATATGTAGAATATGGCAAAAGAATTAAGATATCCTCAGTCATCTTTGTTATTCGATACCAAATACAATGTTTGAGAAATAATGGGTTATTAGTGAACCTTGTTCATAATAATATTAATTTAGATATAATTAATTTTTTAAGGATAGGCAAGATTAAAATTAAAAGTTTTTATAAGTATAAATTGCAGAAGAGATTTAAGGGTATTTTATGTGGAATAATTCTGAGGTATTGGCTATAGTTAGTGTACTAGTTTCTAGGAATTGACATCCTCAAAGTGATGTTCCAGGAATTAATAGAGGTAATTATTTTCCTATTCAACAACATCATTCTACAATTAGAGTTTTTATGTATACTGAATGCTTGCTTATAAGGCATAAAGAATACTTTTATGGTATGATCTCTAAAAGTTATTGTTAATTATTAGTAATATAAGATTTCGGTCAGAGAAAACCTTTCTCCATTAAGTCACTTAAAAATTTAAAGAGAATACTTACTGTGCCTATACAAAAAAAATTAAAGAGAAAAATTTGTTGCAACAAATTAAAAAAAATCAGATCTGTTCTATCATCTATTAAAAAGCCATCAAAATGTTTTCTCTGGTATGTAAAGAAAGACACAGAGAAAAGACAACTTTTGAATTCTAAAAAATAGCTTAGCCAGATGCCTAACACACCAATACTTTAATTATCAAACTCAATTCCTCCTAAATGTAGATAATAAATGAATTGTGTTGTTTAAGTAATATAATCTGCTTTATTTTGTTGTGACAGTACAAAATGACTAATAGATACCTCAATTACCTTTCTATATTGCTCTTTATAGTTTTTGTTTATAATTTAGCTAAACTTTGCTTTCTAAAATCAGCAGATTAAACCCTCCTATAAAAACCATGTATAAAATAGGCAGGCTGGGAGCTGGAGTGATATAACAACAGGTAGAATTTTTGTTTTGCATGTCACCAATCTATAAATGTTTGATCCTCAGCATCTCAAATGGTTCCTATGCCCCTCACCCCACTTACCCTTCTCCCTGCCAGGAATGATTCTTGTTTTAAAATTTTATTTTAATAATATGTTTATTTAAACACTATGATTACATAATTAGATGTTTGTAGTTGGGGCTCAGTCATAAAATGTACACCCCCCTTCACCAGTGCAACCTTTCCACCACCAATGCCCCCTATCTCCCTCCTCCTCTATCAGGCATTCTATTTCTTTACTCACCAACATTGTTATGATAGTTGTTAGTGTAGTTATTTTTCTAATTGTGCTCAACACTCTTTGTGGTGAACTTTATATTGTGGGCTGCTCCTTTCAACCCTCATTTTTACTATCTCTGGGTATCATTAATATACTGTCTTTTATTTTTCTAAATCCTGCAGATAGTAAGAGTTTTCTGTCAGTCTCTCTCATTCTGACTTACTTCACTTAGCATAATAATTTCCATGTCCACTTATAGAAAAATTTCATGAATTTATTTTTTCTGAAGGCTGCATGATGTTTCATTGTATATATCTACCACTGTTGCTTTAGCCACTCATCTGGGTTTTTTCCAGATTCTAGATATTGTAAGCAGACCTACAATAAACATAGATATGCAGAGAACATTGTTATATTGTGTTTCTGTGTTCCTAGGGTATATTACTAGGAGTGATATAACTGGATCACATGGGAGCTCAATGTTGATTTCTTTAAGGAATCTCCATATTGTTTTCCAGAAAGGCTGTAGTAGGTAGCATTCCTACTAGCAGTAAATGAGAATTCCTTCTCACCGCATCCCCACCAGCACTGATGGTTCTTGTTCTTTATGATGTCTGCTAGTCTCTGTGGCATGAGATGATACTTCATTGTTTTGAATTGAATCTCCTTGATAATTAGTGATGTGGAACATATTTTTCATGTATCTTTTGGCAATTTGTATTTCTTCTTTGAAAAGGTATCTATTCATTTCTTCTCATTTTTTCATGGGGTTAGATGTTTATTCTTGTTAAATTCTTTTAGTACCTTGTCTTAGATATTAGCCTCTTTTCTGATGGGTATATAGTTTCTCACATTCCATGTGTGGCCTAGGGAGTGATGCTTGAGCACAGCTCAAAAAACAAAAACAAGACCAAAACTAAACCAAAAAGGGTGATACAGGATACTTTGTCAGAAAGTAAATAATGACTTCAATAAAATAAAATCATCTGATAAGTGATACCTTTAAAAAACTTTGTTCTATCCAGAGGGAAAAGACAAAAAGCTGTGCATCACTTAATGACATTGGGAGAATACATATTGAAAAATAAACATCACAGAGAATGTTATACAAACCTATATAGTAAATAGGTTTCAACAGACCTAGGCTATTTGCTTAAGACTTGGATACTATAAGCACTCACTACACAATGGCATTTGTGTAATAAACATATTTAAGCAAACAAATAGAGCAAAGTAGGTATACAGATGAAAAATATAATTAAAAGATCAGAAAGTTATTTGAGATAAATAAATAAGAGTAAATGTGAATGAGTAAATGGTAGATACTATTTTAATATTACTGTGTAGAGGTTTACCTATACTACACTAGAATTATAAAAAAAAATCTTTAATAACATCTGAGGAGCCAGGGTGGTTTTTCACTGGGTAGAGTGCTTGCCTTGTAGTGCACTCATAAATCCCATGATGCCTTCATCCCTACTTTAGTTAAGACTTTAAATTCAGTCCCAATAGTGTCATCCTTTCAGTATGTGTCAGGGTTTTCTTGTTACCTTTTTCAGTTACTGCAAAATCTCCAGCCTTAAAATTGCTTGATCCCAATAAAAAATAGCCCTAGTCTAGGGTTTGAGCTAGCACAACAACCATAATCTCCAGTTCCAAAGGTCTGACTGAGACAATTCCAACAGAATGGGTCTCCTGGAAACACAACGAAAGACTCTATCCTAGGCTCCATCCTAGGATCAGCGCAAAGACCAAGACCACCGACAAACAGAAGACGGATTAAAATGACACTGAGAGAACAGAACTTCTAGAACCACAAAGAAAGACTTCATCATATGTTCCACTCCTGGACCTGTGCAGATACTGAGATCTCTAGATACAGAGGTCTGATTTCATCAACAAGGATGGAGCAGAAGTCTTCCAAACACCACGAAAACATCAAGGGAAGAGTAAATGAACCAGAACGGAATCTATAGTTAATCCCATGACAATATACTCCAAGGGTAGAGAAACTCCGTATCTCTTAGGTCAAGAGAATTCCTTTTTGAATGACCCCAATATTTACTGTGCCTGTGCAGGAGGGGAAAAAAAAAGCAAAAAGCACAAAACATTTATTTTTATTTATTTTTTTATTTACCTATTTACTTTTTGTCGATTTCTTTGTTTTATTGTGGTTATTGAAGTTGTTGTCTCCATTTATATTTATTTTTTTCTTCTTTTCTTTTCTTTCTTTATGTGCTCTGCCTGCTGCAGATGTTTATCCCCTGCATGAAGAATTGAGGAAATACTGAAGAAATATTTTTGACATTCGTGTTATGATACCTACATTATATTCCCTTCATATTATTTGGCCTTAAAATCTATTCTCTTTCTGCTGATATTTAAAGGTAATTAAAGCCTTGACTAAAACCCCTTTTCTGGATAATATTTAGCACCAAAATCAAAGGCAATATTTTTTTCTTTTTCAAAATGTCCTTGCAGCCTCACTTTCCGGTATTTAAGGGTATAGCCAGAATGCAGATCCTGGGCTATTGGCCTTTCCAAACAAATGGGAACTTCACCTTAGTATTGGATTTATCTCTTTCTTTCACTTGACCTCTATATAATAGAGCACAACCCAGTGAAGATTGTATTCCTAGATTTTTTTCCTACTTATTACTAATCCCTTATTTTGTATCTAATGTTAGTTTGCAAAGAGTTGCCTTGAGTTGTGACCTTCTACTTTTAACTCAGAATTCTTACTGCTCACACTTATAGTTTAATGTATTGTTTACTGTTAAACTCTGCTTTGTAATTGTAAACATTGTTCTCAATACCTATGACTGACTTTTGCCCTTTATAAAACTCCGTGCTAGAGATTAAATTTGTCACACCCTTGCCAGAACATGTTGTCCCCATAAAATCTGTTTGTGTGAACTCTCATTTCATCATTTCTTCAATATTATTCCTTACACCGGCTCTGGATCATTGAAGTTCAACTGGCATTGCAGGACAGAAGCTTCCGGCAACAATGCTATTCTCCGAATACTATTTTTCACTGATGCACCAATTCAGGAGAATTTATTGGAAGTGGAACTGAAGAGTGTCTCCATGTCTTCTTACTCTTGTTGTCCATACCAGTAGAAACAGTTTCATTTTATTTTATTTTGGGGCCACACCAGGCATTCACACTGGGCAGTGCTCCTGGCTTTTTTGCTCAGAGAACTCAAAGGCATGCTAGAGATGTAATTCGGTCTGCTGGGTACAATGCAAATGCTCTACCCACTATGTTATCACCCCAGCCTCTAAAATGGAGTATTTTTTAATAATTAGTTTAAATGTTTTATCTTCTTGGGTGACACCTAGCTGCATTTTCTTGTTGCTGCTATTTGGTTTTGTTTATTTTGTATTTGATTTGGGGCCATCTCCATCAGTGTACATGGTTTTTTCTTGGCTTTGTACTCAGGAATTATTTCTGGCATAATTATCTGCTATGACAATGATAGTTTGAAATGATCACTCTGGACAAGCACTGGTTGCTGAAAGGAGGTAAAGTGAAATATGTGGCACTATTCCAGTAACAAAATTGCAAACTATAGTAACTAAGAGGAAAAAAGAGAGAAAGACAGAGCAAAATGTCTGCCATAGAAACAGGTGGTCATGGGAAGGAAACTGCAGCTATTGGGGCAGGGGATATTCACTGGTGAAGGTATGAGAGTTAGAAGACTGTATAACTGAAACTTGGTCATGAATAACCTTGTAAGTGTGTATCATACGGAGACTGTCTGAAAATTTTAAATTAATTATTTAAAAAACAGATCAGATAGCAGCAGTATGGGAGTTATTATATGTTTGAATGTTTGGAGTTATTATATGTTGAAAGTATGAGTCCAAAACTTTATGATATTGCCTTGTTATTTCAAGATTTAATTAGGGTCAGAATGATAGCACAGTGTGGAGGGCATTTGCTTTGCATACAGCCCACCTGGAACCTATCCGGATTTGATTCCTGAGCATCACATATGTTTCCCAGAGTCTATCAGGAATTCTTTCATTTTTTTTCTTTTTCTTTTTCCTGTGTTTGGGCCACACCCTGTGCCACACCCAGTTTACTCCTGGCTATGAGATTGAAAATTGCTCCTGTCTCGGGGACCATATGGGACACTAAGAATCCAACCCAGGTATCCTCATCAGCTGAGTGCAAGGCAAACACCCTACCACTGCGCTATAACTTCTGACCTGTCAGGAGCAATTTCTGAGTGCAGAACTAAGAGTAACCTTTGAGCATTGCCAGATGTGGCCCAAAATCCGCCCCCCCAAAAGAATTATTTTGATTGTTCTTTCCCTATGGGTTTAATAAGATAACTTTATATCCAAGACATAGCTCACCATTGAGAATGACGTATATCAAAAAGACTGGAAATGATCTTTGGGATCTCAAACTCAATTTACCTGGAGGCCACAGGAGGCAAAAATGGGGTGATCCTTGAGTGCAAAGTCAGTAGTAAGCCTTGAACATTGGGGGTGTGTGACCCAAACAACTAAAACAAAACAAAACAAAAAAAGATTAATCTAGGGCAGGGCCATAAAATGTTGTACGGAGGGCCGCAAATGGCCCAGGGGCCATGAGTTTGAGACCCCTGCCAGATATGCAGTGAAAAAGGATTTCTCAATGTGTGAACATCTTCAAGTTTAGTATGAAAACAATAATATGACTAATATCATATAAGAAAATAATTTTATTTCTCTCTCTTTTTACTTTTTGTGTGTTTATTTTTCTTGTCCAATGCAATCAAAACATTAAAGAATGGGGCCCGGGAGATAGCATGGAGGTAAGGCGTTTGCCTTTTATGCAAAAGGTCATCGGTTCGAATCCCGGTGTCCCATATGGTCCCTCGAGCCTGCCAGGAGCAATTTCTGAGCATGGAGCCAGGAGTAACCCCTGAGCACTGCCGGGTGTGACCCCCCAAAAAAATTAAAAAAAAAAACATTAAAGAATTATTTGAGGTCCTTATCTTGGAGAGTGCTGTCAATATTTTTATCATTTTATCTTCATGGTTTCAAGGTTGTTAATACACACTGGGATAAATTTTCCAAGATGAGGGATATGTATCCAGTTTCAATAGCATTTCTTTTGTTAGTGACTAGAATATAGCTCATTATCTTATTTCCATTTGGAAACAGATTTGAAGTTTTCAACATGACTTCATTAAAATAATATTTTCATGATATATACGTTATAAGTCCCATTTTAATTTAATATAATTGGTATATGTATATATGTGATAAATATAAAAATTTCCCAATCTTGACATTATGTTCTAATCATTATAATTTACATATTCTATGAAAATTCAGCTGAAAATGATAAGTTTGGGTTTTTACCACTATAATTTCTTTGATCCCATAAAATTGAACAATTTGTTTCACTCTGTAAGACTTTAATTTAAATGTCTTCTCAAAATCTTGGGGCCGGCAAGGTGGCGCTAGAAGTAAGGTGTCTGCCTTGCAAGCGCTAGCCAAAGAAGGAGCACAATTTGATCCCCCGGCATCCCATATGGTCCCCCAAGCCAGGGGCAATTTCTTAGCCAGGAGTAACCCCTGAGCATCAAACGGGTGAGGCTGAAAAACCAAAACAAAAATCTCTTTTACCTATAATATCACCTCAAGTTTATATATTCTAGAGAAAATAATGGCTATCAATTTTTCGTAATTTGTTCAGTCTGAGCTGATATCTATGTAGAATTCTCAGAAAAGGGTGTAAGGGAAAAATCCATTTTTGCATGAACTCAAGAGCCCAGGACTACACCCTACATATTCTGCCAGAAAGGACCCAGCTCCTGGATTTAACCTTAATAAACTGCTAAACCATACTTTTGTTTCAGGTATATAGATCCTAGACACCTGAGAATTTTATAATATTGTCATATTAGTGCACAGGGTATCTGATGGGAAAATTACATGGTAATTTATCAAATTCTGTGAACCTAAGCAGCTACAAAAAAGGCTATTCCGGGCACAATTCACAGCCCTGAAGATCCATAGATACTAAATTTACTCACACCATAGACAGCTATAACAATTATCTCAAATTGACCCTTGAGATGGTCCTCCAAGGAGTAGAATCAGAGAGCAGAATCAGGAGTAATTTCTGATCTTTATCATGTATGGCATGAAAACAAATAAAAACTTAGTTTCAAAGCATATTTTAACCCAGCATATGAAAATTATATTTAAAAATAGCATTTATCATTGTGTTTTAAAACATGATAAGAAATGAAACTGTTTGTGCCTGAAGGAGATAGTAATAAGTGGGAAATTAAGGTCACTGGTGAAGGGAAGGTCTCATTGGTAATGGGGTTGTTGCTTGAACATTTAATGTCTAAAGTGACCATATTATGAACAACTTGTGTTCATAATTATGAACAGCATAGTGTTAGAATACATTTTTAAAATCAAGTTTATAAATTTTAACATTTAATTTTTTCTCATGAATTTCAAAAAACTTTTCTAAAACCTACATGTGATTTATTAAACTGTTTTTCTCTTCTTTTGATAAATTATACATTTTTAATAAGTTGGTATATAAAATATTTCCAAATAGTTTGTAGATACCTGTTTTTTCACTACAATTCAAAGAGTTTTTACTGTTTTAAGCAATGTTCAAAAATTTGAAACCACAATAAAATGGTTTTGCTAATATAATTTTCTTTATAAAAGTTATTTTATTTTATACAGATTTTTGTTTGATTTCTTCTTTTGCATAGTATCAATTCATGACTAAGAATAAATTCAAAAGATTATGGCTTTACTGAATATTTTTCTCTGTGGGATCATGTCTGTCTAAAATATTAAGTATTTATAATTATATATAAGTATTTATAATTAATATAAAATATTAAGTAATTAGAACCATCAGCTTTACAGTGCATGTATATTGCAAAAAAAAAAAAACCAGAATCCACACAATTGAAAAAAATAATGTGCCTGCTGTATAAAATACTTAAAGCATCAGCCATTCCAAGAAATGTTTATAATTATTGTGCATGAGATTTCATGTTCACTTTTTGTTCTCTTTAACTATATGCATAGCAGTTGTTGACAATATTTTTAATCATGTTATTCCTGAAATTTCTTGTACTTATCATTTTATATTTAAACAAAGATTAAGGGCCAGAGAAATAGAAAAAGATTAAGGCACATGAATTTCCTGTATCCAACCTTGGTTCAATTGCTGGAATTTGAAGCATCCTTGAGTGAGTCATGAAGGCCTTGCTGCTGGAATGGCCTCACTAATCTCCAGCATTGCAGGGCCAGAAAAACATTGTATTCCTGGAACTTTGTATTAAAACTCTAGTTAAGTTACCTTACCAGGAAGGCCCTCTGTCCTCCTGAGAAGCTGGTGGATGATACTCGAATAAAAACGATATTGAGATGTTTTAAATTTAGATATCAAATATTACAATACTGATTAAAAATATTAAAATTGACTTTTTATTAGAAATCAGAGGAGATTTTAACCTGGTTTTGTCACTTGGACTTCATTATTTTAGAGAAGTAGCAGCTTCTGCTGTTAAGTGCTAAAAAATTATCTGCACTTATGATCTAATTGGATTGTGATAGGAATTAATTAAACTCATGCATGTGATAGTGTCAAGAAATCTATACACTTCCTCCTTTAGAAGAGCTTTAAGCATGTTTCTTTCCATGTTACTAGCAGAAGTTTGTTAAATAGCTCATTTAGTACTCAGAACATGCTTTTTAGCATAAAATTTTTATTATTATTAATTTCCAACACCAAGGTTGTTGACCACTGAGAAAATAGAAGTTTTAATTAATATTTATGCTTTTTCAATGTATATAAGTAAAATGATAAGTATGAATAGCTCAAAATCACAGATAAATTAGTAAATAAACTGCATAAATTTTATGGTATAGTACATAAATTTTATAACTTTTAATCTAAGCAATATAGCTTACATAAAATTCACTATATGTAAGTTATATTGCTTAGATTAAAGAGAGAATGATTATGCACATTGCTACATTTTTAGAAGAAATTATGTGATATAAATTTTTAACAAAACTATGAAAACAAAATTGAAAAACATATACTTCAAAGCTATGGTACAGATATAACTAAAAAAATACAATAGATGGGAACAAAAATAGTACAGCACACATGTATCTTGCATTGCATGTGATTGACTCATATTTAATTTCCAGAATCCCATACATCCTTCAAGGATCCAATGGATTATTGCATGAGTACAGAGCCACAAGTAAGTCCTTAGTATGCTGGGTGTGGCTCAATGTCTAAACTAAAAATAAAACAATGACTTTATGTGCTGCAATAAGTGAAAGGTTTATATTGTGAAGGGTTGGTCTGCATTGTCAATTAATATTGAAAAATGCGGGGGCCGGGCGGTGGCGTTGGAGGATAAGGTCCTTGCCTTGCCTGCGCTAACCTAGGACGGACCACGGTTCAATCCCCCGGTTCCCCATATGGTCCCCCGTGCCTGCCAGGAGCGACTTCTGAGCGAATAGCCAGGAGTAACCCCTGAGCGTCACTGGGTGTGGCCCCCCCAAAAAAAAGATTGAAAAATGCATTTCATGTTACACAATACAGATCTTATTCTATTGTTTGCCCTTAGATTTAAAATGGTCAAAATGTACCTGTGAGAAACAATTTGTTCCAGTGGTTAACAACGTGAAGTCAGACCCCTGAATTCAAATCACATTTTTGTTAGTTTCCAGGGGCATAACTTGCAAAATGTACATAGCATTTTTGTATATGAATTACTTGTGTCTTAATTAGCATCATATACCTCAGAGAGCTTTTGAGAGTATTTTCATTTAATGCACAAATTGTACACATAACAGCACTTAACATAATAAGGATATATTAGTTTTTGTGGTACTTTAATTAATTAACACAAACTGATAGCTTAAAAAACATTACTCTTCGGTTGGAGATATAATACAGAAATTAAGGCACTTTTATAAATGCAATCAAGTCTGGTTAGATCCCAAGGATCCCATATGATCACCTGAGTAGTGCCATGGTGATCCCTAAACACAAAGCCAGGAGTAGCTCCTGATAAATGCTGGTTGTAGAACCCCGTCCCCTCACAAAAGAAAATAAACAGCAATATTCCTGTACAGTGTGGAAAAGTAGAATATATGGTTATTTCATTTGGTACAATCACATTTTCTCAGACTCCTAGTGATTTGAGAGAATCCTGTTTATTATATAACCTGTTAACCAAATATATCTTCATTCCAATCTGTGCTGCATCCTCAAACTGAAATTTCCTTTACTGTGTGTCCCTTTAAATCTATTTTTTGAAGACAGGTTAGCTTTAATTCACTGCCCATGTAAACTAGGGCTATTTTTTCCTTTCTAGATTTTGTTTGCTCTTTTTGTAATTATTATTAAGAGGCAGTTGTTACAGCTTTGAGGTTGTGTTCAGAAGTCTGGAAACCTAAAACTACAATTCAGTGTTAGAGCCAGAGGATTCAAAAATCATCCAGGCTATCCTGGTGCATCCAAGTGGTTTCATAATTAGAGGACCATGTGTTGCTTGGATAGAACCAGGGTCAGAGCACTGCAAGGTTAGCTTCTTAGCACCTATGTATCTCCTGACTTCACCACAAGACTGAACTGGGTCAAAAGCTTAGTTTGTGGAAGTGCATAAGTCACAGGCAGAATCCATGGAGAGGGTCCCTGAATATGCATTTTTATCTACACAATGTAGATACTCGGGTATCCCTAAAGCAATATTGAGTGTGGCCTTTTGTCTCTTATACCCATACCTTGCAGTTCTCAGGACTTACTCGAGACTCTGTGCTAAAGAATCCATCCTGTTGGTGCTCAGAGAACTATGTGGGATGCTGGAGACTAATCTTGCACCAGCCACATACAAGACAAATGGCTTAACCACTCTACTTTATCACTAGCCCTCCAAGAAATTTCTTTAATTTCTGTACAGGCAGTATTTGAAATACATCTACAATTTTTTCCTAAATAAGATTATATTACAAATTCTGAAGATAAGGACTTGAGATGTTCTTTCTGATGGTAATATTTAACTTATCATATGAATACTTTAGAATGCTACTCCGTAATAATCTGTAGGCTTTTAGATAAACTTATTTTATGTATACGTTTGTCACAGTCATTTGTCAAAATAAGCCCTAGTAGGTATTAAGCACCAGGCATATAAGACGAAAAGAGATTAAGCAATAAAACAGGCTCAAGGGAGGATTTTCAGGACCAACAATAATTCTTGATGTTGAAGGAAGAAAAGAAGATCCTTATTTGAAAAGAAAGTCTGAAAACTATACTAATCATAATGCAAATTATTAAATACATTTGTTAGAGTCACTCTTTACTCATCAACACATTAGTATATTACTAATAGGGCTATGTAAGTTATGAATTCATGTTTGGTAAATATAGCTTATTCTGAGACACTATTACATTTAGTCTGTGAATAAGAAATAAAGCTTAAAGTGAAAGCAATTATTTATGTAATTCCTAGTAATATCCAATCATCATAGTTCACTTTAGAAAAACAATCAAGAATCCTACCTTAAGGCTTTTTTTAGGTAAGAAACCTCAGATCATTTCTGATTATTTCCTCTTTATAATATAAGGCAGAACTATAAGACAAATAGATAATCTGTCAAAATTTTTTTTAAAAATCTCCATTTTAAAAGTTGTGAAAGAGAACTAGAGTAATAATACAGTAGGTAGGGAGCTTGTCTTGCACACAACCCACCTGGGTTAGATCCCCTATATCTCATATGGTCTCCCAAGCCTGTTAGGCATGATTCATGAGTGCAAAGCTAGAAATATCCTGAGAACCAGTGAGTGTGCCCTCAAACACAAAAAAGGCAAAAAAAAAAAAAAGGGTGTCATAGTGCCCAGAGAGATAGTACATTGGATAGAATGTGTGTCTTGCTGGTGGCTGAGCTGGCTTTGATTCTAAACATTTCATATGGTGCCCCAAGCTTATTAGGAGTGATACTTCAGCACAAAGCCAAGTATAACTATGGATAATCGAAACGCCCAGCAATTTATTTAAAGATAAATAAAAAATGTGGTTTATTAATTAGGGGATTCATCCCAGGCAGGTACTAGATAATACTGCCTGGAATTGAAATGCTGAATAAGAAGCATTTCTGACTCATTTTTTTATTTGAAAAAATAAATAGGCATTCCACAGCGATGAGGCAGATAGAAGAATGGAAAATAAGTGTTCTGATTTTCCTCTTCCTGCTTTGCTCTATTTATTTCTGGTTTCTCAGAGTAGATACCAACAAACTAGGGACCTCCTAATTCAATTGATGTGGGAAATCTTCTGACAATAATAGCAGTATAAAGAGGTTGATTTTCTTCTTTTTTTTTTTTTTGGTTTTTGGGCCACATCCAGTGATGCTCAGGGGTTACTCCTGGCTATGTGCTCAGAAGTCGCTCCTG
>PVKC010000341.1:41212-55757 GCA_004027635.1 Crocidura indochinensis | reverse complement strand
TTTCTTCTAAATAAAGTATTTAGTATTTGAAAAAGCTATTTTCCTATAAAGAACACAATAGTATACACTCATGTGATTCCCTATGAATAAGAGTTCAAACTCTCAGTATTGCAAAACACAATGCTAAATGTTTGAGTTGGTCAAGTAAAGGTTGCAGAAAGGGGCTGGTGACATAGCGCAGGCCATAAGGTGTCTGCCTTGTGTGAATTAGCATAGGACTGACCACGGTTTGATCCCCATTGGGTCCCCCAAGCAAGGAGCAATTTCTGAGCACATATCCAGGAGTAACCTCTGAGCATCATCAGTGTTTTTTTCGTCATTGGCCGAAAAACAACAAAAACAACTACAACAACAAAAGTTGCAGAAAATAATTGCAAGATATTTATTTTGACTATTTACTTCTTACTGGATAGGAAATCTTTTTTTTTAATGGGTAGCAATAGTATCTCATTTATCTTTGTTCCCAGATAGAACAGAATATCCGTTTCAGAGAAGGCATGCATTCATTGATTTAATGAACCAAATCCCAAGAAAAATTTTCAGTGAGCAGCTATACAACAGATCAAATAAAACCTGGCTTAATCTTTGCAAGCAAAATATACTAGCCTGTAACTTTGTTAAGTCTCTGTAAAACAGGTAACTTTAGACAATTCCTACTCTAGTTTAAAAGAATCACAGCATTGACACTAATTTGATTTTCCTTTTTGGTCTTCTTTCCTCTAATCCCATCACTTGAAATATGCAATGAAAATCTGTTTTGTCAGACAGTTTGTTGCTACCCACTGTCTGTCAGCGTCTCAGAGGATGGTGGCTCAGTGAGAGAACATTTGCACCTCTCTGATTCAATCAAATAGAAAAAACGCCATTTATAACAGAGCACAATTTCGACTGTAGGAAAGAGCCACTTTGTCTAGTCCCTGGGGCTATGATCTGATTTATGTTGAAAAGTATTATCTATATAAACCAACTGATATTAGAGGAAATAATACATCCTGCAGTATAGACACAAAGAAATATTTGAAATAAACCAGAAACATTGGCAGAGGAGATAATATATAGAAATGTGGAGGCTTAATGTGTTTTAATTCTTTCAATCTAAAGATAACTGAATAATTCCACAGGGATTGTGGTTAAACAGGATTAGATGGATAAGAATAAGACAATAAATTACAAATAGCATGTCCTTCCTGTTGTGGTCAAAAGGCTATTTTCAGGAATGATTAGTTTTCAACCTAGAACTTTGAACTTGTTTTCTGTGAGGTATGGCACATCCAATTCACATTAGCTAAAGCTAAATTTTAAATTAGTTAATATTATGTAATTTGGTCAAGATTTACTATATTTCAGTTTTCATTAATATTATATGGTTAGTAGCTATAGATTGAAGAGTAAAGATCTAGAACTTTCCATCAGTCTAGAATGTTCTTTGAAACTTAGCTTTGACAAGAATTTATGTATATTCTAAGCATCTTTTTTTATTAATATCTTTCTTCAAACACCTTGATTACAAATATGATTGTAGTTGGGTTTTAGTCATATAAAGAACACCCCCCTTCACCAGTGCAACATTCCCATCACTAATGTCCCAAATCTCTTTCCTCCTCTCCCCAAACCTGCCCGTACTCTAGACAGGCTTTCTACTTTCCTCATTCCTTCACATTGTTATGATAGTTATCAATGCGGTTATTTCTCTAACTATACTCATCACTCTTTGTGGTGAGCTTCATGTCCTGAGCTCAATCTTCCAGTCCTCCTCTCTTTTGTCTCTGAAAATTATTGCAAAAATGTCTTTTATTTTTCTTAAAACCCATAGATGAGTGAGACTATCTCTCTCACTCTGATTTATTTCGCTCAGCATTATAGATTCCATGTATATCCATGTATAGGAAAATTTCATGATTTCATCTCTACTGACAGCTATATAATATTCCATTTTGTATATGTACCACAGTTTCTTTAGGAATTCATCTGTTAAAGGGTAACTTGGTTGATTCCAGAGTCTGGCTATTGTAGATATCGATATAATGAATATAGGTGTGAGGAAGGTTTTTTGTTATGTATTTTTGTATTCTTAGGGTATATCCCTAGGAGTGGTATAGCTGGATCATATGGGAGCTCAATTTCCAGTTTTTGGAAGAATCTCCATATAGCTTTCCATGAAAGTTGAACTAGAGGGCATTCCCACCAGTAGTAAAAAAGAGTTCCTTTCCCTCCACATCCCTGCCCCCACTATTTTTTCTCATTCTTTTGATGTGCGCCAATCTCTGTGGCTTGAGATGGTATCTCATAGTTGTTTTGATTTGCATCTTCCTCATTATTAGTGATGTGGAGCATTTTTTCATGTGTCTTTTGGCCATTTGCATGTCTTCTTTGACAAAGTGTCTGTTCATTTCTTCTCCCCATTTTTTGATGGGATTAGATGTTTATTTCTTTTAAAATTCCATCAGTGTCTTGTATATTTTGGATATTAGCTCCTTATCTGATGGGTATTGGGTGAATGGTTTCTCCCACTGAGTGGGTGGCTCTTGTATCACAGGCATTTCTGAACACCTAACAATTATATTCCATATAGAATCATTCATTTAAAACAATATTTTAACAGTTTGTACATATTAACTACACTTATTACTTTTTTTCCCTTTGGTATTTTGGGCACACCCATTTGATGCTCAGGGGTTACTCCTGGCTAAGTGCTCAGAAATTGCCCCTGGCTTGGGGGGATCATATGGGACACCGGGGTATTCAACCACGGTCCTTCCTTGGCTAGCGCTTGCAAGGCAGTCACCTTACCTCTAGCGCCACCTCACCGACCCCTCACTTATTACTTTTTACCAAGGCTCGTGACAATTTTTTAGGGATACTCATTACAAAGACTACATTACAAGATAACATTTTTAGAACTGAATTCCCAAGAGATAGTACAAGTAGTGTTTTTGTCTTGCACATGACCATCCTCAATTCAGTCCCTGGTACCACAAAAGTGATTCCTGAATGCAGAGAGGAGTAAGCCTAAAGTACATAATATTGTGCATCATCCCTTAAAAAATGAAATGTAGAATTGTCTTAAAGCTGATAAAATATTAATTTTACTTGACATGTCCATAGAAGTGGCATTAATATAGTAATTTAATAAAACTATGAAGAAACCTGATTACCTAAAATTCCCTAATTTGTTCTTCAGAGATACTCTATCAGCTTTCATTCAAACCAGAGGTAGATGATTTGTTTAATTTTAATACTTTCTAACATTTATGTTTATTAATTTTTATTTAAACATTTTGATTGCAGTGCAGTGATATTTTATTTCATATTAATTTGTATTTTTAAAGGTTACCTCTGTTGATGAATTTTATTTGCTTTATTAAAGATATTTTCATTGTTTTTCTTTTGTTTTGGTTGATTACTTGAAAAACACTTTTACCCTCATTACTTGCTTAATTGTTGTTATAGAATTTAAGATCTAATTAAATACAAAAATGTTATTTCTTTTTCACTATCACCATATTATAGTATCACTGTTTCAGACTTTTATTTATAGTAAATATTGCTATAACTGATAAATGATAGGTCTTGATAATTTTAAGATTGTCTTATATCATTGGCTGTCAAAAGACTTGCTATGATATTTTATATAAATTAAAATTTATTTAGCTTCATAATATCTTAATGCTTTTTAATATTTGGTAATTTATATGATCTAATATATTTTCTTTTCTGTTTCTCCAATTATACATATGTTACTACATTTTGTACATAATTAAGACCCTGTTTATTTGTCATTATTCTGCATTTTAATTATTCATAATGTTGTATAGTAATTATGAATTTAGTTTCAAGACATTGATTTTATCTTATTTTAACTTACATTTACTTTGAACCAATATTAAATACAATTTTTTAGTTACCTTGCTTTTTAATTCAAAAATTTAAATAGTATTGTATATCTCTATTAGTGATAATTTTGACTAAAATATTTTATTGATTAATTTTTTAATTAAGTTAATTCAGATTTTTCAACATATATGTGTGCTTTAAAGTGTTAAATAATATTTCTTAAAAACACTTTGTGTTTGTTTTATTTCTGAGTTCCATTTTCATGTGATTGTAATTATTCACATTCAAAAGAGATAATACAGAAACATTTAGTGTGAAATTCATTTTTCAAGCAGAGATTATATTGGTGTTTACTATTTTACATTTTGGGGCTTCTTAGTTGGGCAATTATAGTGAAACCTTTAATACTATTTTTCAGAGGGTTGACCTTTAGCATTTTAAATTATCCTGGAATGTCATTGATTTGACATGGCTCTTTTGACTATATCCTGCTTCATCTCTGTTAATGTGTCTGTCTCTGTTGGCTTCACACCAAGATGCTAGGTATCACTGATTGCTGAGTAGATTTATAAGTTTCAACAGTGCCCTGGAGATCTACTTTGCTTCATCATCAGTGCAAATAAAATGCAAGAGAAGTTTGTGATGCCCATTTTACTGGCTTGCTTTGGTCTCATGAGGACTCTTCATTGTTGCCTAGGTCTCTAATCTCTGATAAACTTGTTGGCTCACATCATTCTATGGTTCTCTTGGTTCTATCAAGTCCCACTGGTTTTCAATAAATACGGCTATTGTTGAGTTCTCTTTAATCTATAATCAATTAATAATTTATCATGACCTCACTTACTTTATTCTCTGTTTAAAATAAAGTCAGTTCTTCCAAGTTAATTTAGAACCTATTTGCTCATTTGACCTTTTTCTTTTACCATACAAATAAATACCAAGTTAGTACTTCCAACCTGGGCATCAAAGGACTGTGACCTTTGATTCTTAGTGTGACCTTCCTGATTTAAGAAGAGCTGAGTGTGCATGTTTAGCCTATCATCTGCTTAAATATTTTCTCCAAACATACAATTGCAAGTAGGATAAAGAATCCAGTGAAGACAACATGTTAGCTTGTGTGGACTAGGGTCCATTAGGTACTTTTGAAATACTCTGTTTCAGAGATCCAGGTTACTAGGTAAGCATAATCATTTAGGGGCTAGAAGGACAGCACATGGTGCAGAGGGCATTTGCCTAGCATGCAGCTGACCCAGTTTAATCCCCCATCATCCCATGTGGTCCCCCAAGCACCTCCAGGAGTAATTCCTGTGTGTAAAGCCAGGGGTAACCCCTGAACACCACCAGGTGTGTTCCCAAAATAAGTAAATACAGACGAAGACTAAAGACATTATAATGTAGTATGTATGATATAATGTAAGTTTGTCACATGATAAGTGTGTTCAAGACTTTAGTCTCGGGGGTCAGGTGGTGGCGCTGAAGGTAAGGTGCCTGCCTTGCCTGCGCTAGCCTAGGATGGACCGTGGTCCGATTCCCCCGGCTTCCCATATGGTCCCCCAAGCTAGGAGCGACTTCTGAGCGCATAGCCAGGAGTAACCCATGAGCGTCACCGGGTGTGGCCCAAAAACAAAAACAAAAACAAACAAACAAACAAGCAAAAAAAGACTTTAGTCTCAAATCATGATAAAGATATACAGTAGTAAATGATCTCATTCATTTAGTGAATCTGTTTTCAGGGGTAAGGATAAGAGAACATCCAGAGGAGTGCAGTACATGCCGTACATCTACAAAGTCCTGAATTTGATCCCTGAAACCACATAGATCCAAGAGCAGGCCCTGTGCAGCTCTGGTGTCACACAGTACTGCTCAGCTTAAAGATCACTGAATTATTGCTCATGGCATTGAGCACTCGTGGTATTGACACAAGTGACTATATTTAGAGGATATGTGTGGTTGTGCAGTGCTCAGGGTTTAACTTTAACTGTGCTCCTAATCATTCCTGGAAAAACTCATTTTCATGAACATATATAGTGCTAGGAATACAACTAAAGTATACCTCCTGCAAGGCAAGCATCTAATACATGCATTATTGCTCCAGTCCATAAAAGTGGCTCATTTGATTCTAGATATTTCTGGGAACTAACAACCAAACTCTCAAATACATAATGTATTTATGATAAAAGTTGTATCATGTGCTTTAAAAGTTACTAGACTTGAATATGTATTCTTCATTTGCCACAGGGATTAGAGTTCCAATAAACTTCTCTGGAAGAAAATCTCACACTGCATACTTTATAAACTCATATATCATCTCATAGTTTAAAAATAATTTATGATATTAAATATGAACTTTAAAATGTGTGTATCATATGACATATAGGTGACTTCCCTCATAACTCACAAAACAGATGAATTATATGCATCTTCCTCAGTGTCATTTGTCTCATAATTATCTATTATATAATTTTCTCTTGGATTTGGATCTTGAATTTAATCTTACAAATTAAAAATAATAATAATAATAGATTTATAGAAAAGATAATCTTAGAAAAATTATTCTAATGTTTGCATATAAATTTAAAAATGGTTTAAAAATTAAAGTGAAAATTGAAGCCAAGGAAATCCGGTACAAGTAAATATACATTTTATTTTCTACTTTCAAATACCATGCTCTTTTTAAATCATTTAGGTAAACATAGTTGATAATTTGGCAAAATTATCAAAAATTATTTTAATCATTAACTTTAGGTTGAAATCTAAAAAAGCTTTAAATGTGGCCAAATAGAAATAATTTTTATCTACCCTATTTATATAAATAAGATATGTAATGATAAGTTTTAAGTTGAGTAGATTTATCAATAAAAAAGTTAAATTACAGAATACACAGAGGAAATGATACATGAAATGTTCTTTGGCAATGATATAAGTAAGATATTTGTGAATACAACAAGTAGAGAAACAAAGCAAATTAAATTGTAATGTGCATAACTAAAAGATTCTTCACTAATTTGAAAAACTGGCAAGTGAGTAGAAGGCTTAAGAATCATGTGCAAATCAGTTAAAAATAAAATATTCAGATGGTTCATAAAATGCAATAAAAATGGATACTAATTGAGGGGGAGCCAGAGACTTGTATGATGGATAAGACAGCTCACATACATTCAAAATGGATGCAACCCCTGAGAACAAAGCCTAGATTAAGACCAGAGCCCAGCCATTGAACCACCCCATTGTCTATCCACCAATATATATACATGTATATAGATATAGATATTAAAATATACTCCCTTAAAGATAAGTTGTGTTATCTCTTATTAGTTAAAGACAAATCTAAATAATAATTGAATGTCATCTTAATCTTGTGAAAAAGGCTCTTGTTTAAGAGGATGATGTTGGTGAGGATATTGTTGGTGAGGATGTGAAGTTAAGGAAAATATTTTTTAATATTTGGTAAAATATGAACTCCAGTTTCTTTGGAAGAGGTATTGATGAAAAAGTAATACAAATACAACTATTATGGAAAACAGTATATTTCAGATCATTTTAATTTAAGAATGGAAATATCATATGATTTAACTAATTCCTCCAATTTTTACATAAAAATTGTAAACATTTAAAAATATAAAAATTTTCTTTTAATACAAAAAATAGAAAAAAAATTGTAAATTCAAAGGTAGTTATGTCTGCCTGTTTGTTTTAGAAATTGTATGAGAAGCCAACATTAAAAGATGAAGGGATCTAGAGTGATATGTATGATACTCTATGAGTTACAGTAAACCTAGTGCCTAAATGGAAAAATAATACTTTATTGTTATGGAGAAATGGCTAGCTGGTGGTAAAGAAACTGTTGGGATGTTGATGGAAGGGAGTAGACACTAGCAGTTAAAGAATTATTGTTGAAAAGAAAATAAATGATAAAGAAAAAAAAACAGAAGAAAACAAATAAAAAAAACCAATGCTTGGAAACCACTGAAGAATGCATAGGCAAACAAATAAATGTGGGCAATATATGTGAGCAATAATACTCAGAAATAACAATAAAAGGTAACATTTGCAAAATTATGGCCCCAAGGAGTTGCGATTTTAGATAGGTAGGTCACTCAGAGAGAAACATTGTTTGGTTTCACTAAGATGGCATATAAATAATAAACAAATAATGTGTGGATATAATTCAGTAGTAGAATGCATATCTCCTATGTGTTTGATACCCAGCATTGTAATAAATCAATGAATGAATAGATACAAAAATAAGTTGAAACAAGTAAAGCCAATTAAAGTTCAAATTTTAAACAAATAATAGTTACCAGAAAGGATATATGTGAAAGTAGATAAATTTGGTTGTATCGTTGACTGCCTGATTATGAATAAAAAATAGAATAGTATGACTAAGATAGAAATACAAAAATATACAAAAATATACATATACGGCCATACTATTAGAAGGCAGTATACTGTGAGTAAAATATCATGGTGTATCCAGCATTTTTTTATTTAATTAATTTAAAAATGTAATGCAAGCTATTATCCCTAAATATGTTGATATTTCTACAGAGACCACTAATATGAATTCATTATTTATTTAATATAAATTTAGATGATGTATATTAGAGCTTAATAAAATATGAAGGGGTTAATATTTAACATCACACCCATCATATTAATTTGTAATGGCAAATGTTTTAAACAAGATATCATCTATCTAAATGTTCATTATTTATATATTAGCTCTAATACTTTGAAGAATTAGAGAAAATTCAATAGAAAATACCTGCCTATATGTTGTCAATTTTAGTTGCTAGAACATAATAACATTCAAGATAAATTTTTTAAGATTCTGAGGTTAAACATATTATATAATTACTTAATAAATGTAATAGTATCTGGACCTGAGATATAGTACATTACATAAATTGCTTGCCTTGAATGAAGCAAGCCCAAGTTCTATCCCTGAACCCATCTAACTAACTGGAATAATCCTAGGGTTCAGAGCCAGACTAAGCCCTGAATATAGCTGGATATGCTGCCCAGCCAAAACACAATTTAATAGTATATATTAACTTAAAGGGCCACTAAGCCAGCTGAATTACTAGTGTGACCCTATGAGGGTAGCAGATATAGTCATTGGTAATGGTAGACTTCAGAAAACTGCTACTGTAATTGGACATCGAGTTTAATTCTAATATATAAGTGGATCATAAATATATATGGTTTGTTTATACTCAGAATTACAATACTACATATCTATGAGGAATCATGTAATTATGCAATTTACTGCACGATGAATGTAACTGGAAGATATCATGTTGAATAAAGTAAACCAAAAAGAGGATATATACAAGATGGTAACATTTATGCTATTTATATGTGGTATCTGCAGGATGGATTGCAATGGTTTATATGGGGATTGCCTAGAACAATCTTGGCCCAGAATACAGTGAGAAGGAAAGAAAGGCAGATGTGAAATAATGGGGGACAGGTTTCCAGGGGTTTCAGCTACATTGCTGGTGTTAAGAAAGGGCCTGAATGGTAGCACAACAATAGGGCATTTACCTTCACACAGCTGACAAAGGAGGGGCACAGGTTCGATTCCTGGCATCCGCTATGGTCCTCCAAGCCAAGAGCAATTTCTGAGTGCAGAGCCAGGAGCAACCCCTGAGCACTGCCCAGTTTGCCCCCCCATAACAATAAATAAATAAATAAATAAAAATAATAAAAAAAGAAAGGACAGATCTAAATATCCAAACCATAGAGACAACAACACTGATATCCTGTGACCCAAACTTTAACTGAATTTAAAATGGTGTCTGTTATAATGAAATGCTGGTAGGGGGAAGAATGAGATAGATTTTGGGAACATTGGCTGAGGGAGGTTGACATAGGCAGTTGATTATTGTTAAAACATTATGTTTATAATTCAACTATGAACAACTTTGTAAATCACAGTACTTTAGACTAAAAGTAAAAAATAAAAAATTGATGCTGTAAAAGCAAAATTGTACATGTAATATGGACTATCATATCCCAGTTCTGAGTCTCCTTGAAGGAACTGTTCAGTAGTTTCTGCAAAGAATGAACATCCTGGGAGATTTACTAAAGTTTGCAGTTGGCAAAATTTGAGGGCGTGAGGTGATAAAGGGAAGAAAGGAGCTTTGATACAATGAGATCTCATTACATTGCTTCTATTGTGAATTGAAGCATGGAAATATTTCTTCCTAATAACAGCATTCCTAGAGAAGGTTGTAAATTAAATACTATTGGGAAATTCTTAGAATACTTCTGCAATATGCATTCAATCTTAATTCTGTGAATGAAAGGAATAGAGGTAGATATATGGAAGCAACTTTTATTGAATGGTAGCTTATGCTCGACACTCACCATGCACTTGCTAAACATTATATTGACTCAGAATGGTAACACTGCATGTTTCAGTAAGTCTGGTTTTAGAATTCCATTTGAAATTTAAAATATGGGTCTTCTTGAGATGGTGATTCTATCTACATTACATTATCTATCTGTAAAACAAAATCTATTATGTATTTATACTTGGGATTACTGAATAGATTGGTGCTTTTCAGTAGGTGATTATATGGATTAAAGACAGTAGATTTAATAGATATTGGATGGTAACAAATAATAAATTCCTAGTTTTGCCCAATATTTTTAGATGTTTAGACTACACCTGACTATGCTCGGGGATTACTCCTGTCTCTGTGCTCAAAGTTCATATCTGATAGGGCTCATAGGGATCTATAGAGAATCATATTTGAACCTGAGTTGACTATAGGCAACTTGTATCACTTACATTATAATTCCATCCCCATATAACTTATAATTTGTACTATAACTCTATCCACATATTTTTAATAATTTAGAAGGTGGTATACTATGTTTCACTGGAATTTTTATGATAGTAAGTGAAAGTATTGGAAATATCACTGTTATACTAGACAGAAAGAGTTAATACTTTCATGGTGACTACTATGTACTTTACAAGACATAAAAAATCATTGGGACAGAAAAGATGTGGTAAGGCAATAGAGGTAACAGCAATAGAGAAGAGAACAAAGGTTCAACTGAAATTTAGAGTTTAGAAGTTCTTGAAAGACAAAATTAAATTTTTCTTTAAATGTTTATCAAAGATTCTGAAACCTTGGGGCCTGTTTATAGAATCAAAGGCCTGAGGACACCTTGACCTTCTTGATTCCATCTTTAAAGTTGTGCATTTTTTGTGCAATGTTTATACTTTTGTTTATCCTTAAAATTTTTTTTCTGTTTTGTTGTGGAATCACAATTAGTAGTGCTCAGAGTTTTCTCTTGGTTCTGCATTCAAAGATTACTCTTGGCAAAGTTCAAGGAAATTTATTTAAGTGATATCAAGGATTAGACCTTTCTCGGCCATGTTCAAAGCAAGGTCTACCCACTATAATATCTATAAGTCCTATAAATAATATTAAAGATAATATTGTAAGTCCTTAACTGACATTTTCCAGCTAATTTATGAATTGAAATGTTTTCTATATATTTCTAGATGTGTTTGAAATTGATTTCAAAAAATCAATATGAAAAATATAAGGAAAATGGTTTTATGTGAAATATAGCACATCCAATATATAAATCTATTTTTATTAATTCTTTATTTAATCAGTTGATTAAATAATTTATTTGAAATGAAGTTTCAGAGTCAAGATAATATAGTTGTTTTTTAAATATTATTTTATATACCTGGGCGTTTGCCTTTCCTGCAAAAGGTCATCGGTTCGAATCCCGGTGCCCCATATGGTCCCCCGTGCCTGCCAGGAGCAATTTCTGAGCATGGAGCCAGGAGTAACCCCTGAGCAATGCCGGGTGTGACCCAAAAACCAAAAAAAAAAATAATAATAATAAATAGAATTACCACGACATTATTGATGAGTGAGACAAGTAGAATGTCTGTCTCGTATACAGATGGGGAGTGGGGGAAGAGTGTGAAAGGGAGCATTGGTGGTAGGAATTTGTACTGGTGAAGGGGGATATTCTCTCTATGACTGAGTTCCAATTACAAACATATTTGTAATCATGGTGTTAAATAAAGAGATAAAAATTTTAATTCTTGGGGCAGGAGCAGCAAGGTGTCTGCCTTGCACAAGCTAGCCTAGAAGAGACCACAGTTGGATCCCCTAATGTCCCATATGGTCCTCCAAGTCAGGAGCAATCTCTGAGCATATAGCCAGGAGTAATTCCTGAGCTTTACAGTAAATAAACTCCCCAAAAAATCTTCTTAATATTTATTATTATAATTAACTGTTATGTTTTCATTATCATATTAATTGATATACTATTAATTGTGAGATATGATCAAACATATGAAGTATGTAAAATCTCAATTAAAGAAGGTTAAATCTAGTCAAATTAATTTAGATTTTAAAAGAAAACTTCTTGAGCAACTTTTAGTAGATGATAAACTTTAAAAAGGTGATACACTTTTTAATTGCATTGTTCCATGGAATTAAACTTCACTTAGATACAATTAAATATGGTATGGAGAGATTCCTCAAATCTATTGTCCTATATATAATTTTACTCTCTGAAAATATACTGAATGCCATGATTTTACTTTGTCTTTTATCAAAATTATTTTTCACCAAATTCTAATTTATTATGGCTTTCTTATTTTTCTGTTTTTTGTTTTGTATTGTTTTGTTTTTTTTTGGGGGGGTCACACTCGGCAGCACTCAGGGGTTACTCCTGGCTTCACGCTCAGAGATCGCTCCTGGCACGCTTGGGGGACCATATGGGATGCTAGGATTCAACCGATGACCTTCTGCATGGAAGGCAAATGCCTTAATGTTATCTTTCTGGCTCCTTATTTTCCTGTTATGTCATGAGGCCAGGTAATTTTGTGTGTGTGTGTGTGTGTGTGTGTGTGTGTGTGGGACTAGTTTGGGTCACACTCAACAGTGCTCAGGGATTACACCTGGCTCCACACTCAGAAAACGCTCCTAGCAGGTTCAAGCTACCATATGGTGGTAAGTTGAGGATTGAACCTATTCTGTCCCAGATAGCCTGCATGCACTGCAAATGCCCTACCACTGTGCTATCACTCTGGCCCCTAAAGTGATGAGGCTGAGTGATTCTTTTCTTTTCGTCATTTTTTTTCTTGGTTTTTGGTTCTGTTATGCCATAATTGAGACATACTGTCTCTTTATGATCCATTCTTATCACTTGCCTTTTGAAATAAGTCCTCATATCATGCTGTTCTGTAAAATGTGCTCTCAGTTAATTTATAATGTGTTATAACCATATATGTTTTCGATATTATTCTAATAATTTTAATTAGAAACAATACCTCTACCTTTAATTTTCCTTTTCTTAAAATGCCATTCTATTGAAAATAACATATTTTTAAAGTAAAGCCCTTACTGAATTTTTCATTTTCAAAATTCTTATTGACTAATAACTGTATGAGATAGTCTTTAAATTCGTTTCAATATTCAGCACTGTCTCCAATCCATTATTATAACCTAACATTCTTGCCTAATGTGTATCACCTTTTTAACATAAATGTTTATTTCTTGTCAATTTTGTTCAAGAACCTCCTCCCCGTGTCACATTTTTTCTTTCACACTTCTCCTCATTTGATGCACTTCACAGCTATCACTTTAGTTTTTTCCTTTTGCCTATTAAAATTCACTCTTTGATGCTACAGCTTCTTTGTAGAGCAATTAACACATCAGCTCATGCTTTTTTTTCTTAACTGTAAGTTTTTTCCACTTACATTGTTGAGGAGATTGCTTTTTGCAATGCAGTTTTTTTTTTCAGGATGAACTTGTTTCTTTGTTTCTTCCCTCTAGCTGTACTTGACCTTTATCTGACAAGAAATGTCTACCTTAGAGTTGTTGTAACTGGTTTTCACTCTATTCATGATAATTATTCCTTGCTTGTGCTAGTCACTCATGGATTGGAAGTACATCTGGGTTGATCTCCTACCCCTGCTGGTGCTCCACCCGTGGGGGTGGTCCCTCTCTTCCCCAATAAAGACCTTGGGTCCCTTTGAAACTGCTTGGGGTTTCCCTTCCACTTCTAGTCTGAGCTATCACTCGGGTCCTACTCGTTCCCTTTCTTATCTTCACTTTTCCCTTCCTCAGAACCTACAAGTAAAGCAGGTTTTTACTTAAAAATAGGGAGTGGGGAGAAAAAAAGAAGAAAGGATGTAGAAAAATTTTTTTTTCTAATTTTACTGTTCAGAACGAGCTGTGGTGGAAGAGCTGCAATACCCTCAGTATGACATAAGCTAACTAACTTTCTAATAAGTATCAGAGATTTAAGTTCTCAGGGCTGGAGCAATAGCACAGCAGGTAAGACATTTGCCTTGCCTGTGGCTGGTCTAGCCCCACATAGATTCCTGGCCTGCCTTTGTTCCCGGAGCATTCCAGAAGGGATTTCTGAGTGCAGAGCCACAAGTACCCCTGGGCATTGTTGGGTGTGGCCCCAAATCAAACAAACAAAATACCCAAACATATAAGAGATTTAGGTTCGGGCCGGGCGGTGGCGCTGCAGGTAAGGTGCCTGCCTTACCGCGCTAGCCTTGGACGGACCACGGTTCGATCCCCCGGTTCCCATATGGTCCCCCGTGCCTGCCAGGAGCAACTTCTGAGCGCATAGCCAGGAGTAACCCCTGAGCGTCACTGGGTTTGGCCCAAAAAAACCAAAAAAAAAAAAAAAAAAAAAAAAAAAA